>PVHY01006045.1:56361-77804 GCA_004024945.1 Uropsilus gracilis
CCCGGTTCCTCATCGTTCCCTCCCTTTCCCCCCTTTCTGAAGTGGTGTGCTTCAGTTTGGTGCTTGTTTTGACTTTTCCTCATGGCTTTTATTTTTTCCCTATATCCCATATATTAGTGAAACCATTTGGTTTCTGTCTTTTTCTTTTTGACTTGTTTCTGCTAATATGATTTCTTCTAAGTACATCCATGTTATCATCCACACTGAGGTCTCTTTGGGTAGATTCCCAAAAGACCAATTGCTAGGTCAAATGGTAGTTCCATTTTCCCCCACATCCAAAGAACAGGCAGCAATAAGTGCTGGTGAGGATGTGGAGTGAAAGGAACACTCTTACACTGCGGGTGGGAATGTAAACTGGTCCAACCACTATGGATAGCTGTGTGGAGGACCCTCAAATTAATGAAAATGGGACTACCATTTGAATATCTAAAAATGTTTTTAATGAAGGATTTCATGTCACAGGAACTTAATCATATACAAATTAACTGCATAAAGAGTAAAAAATAGTTCCTTCATGGTACAAAACTCATCTAGCTTGACTCCCTAATAGTTCTCCTTCCTTGAAATCTCAACTATCTTCATAGTTGTGAATTTTTTTTTTTTTTTTAGACTAGGTCTCACTATTTTTGCCTGTGGAACCGCAGGCTCTCGTTGCCCGGGGCACAACAGACTCAAGCAATTCCCAGCCTCAGCTTCCCAGGTAGCTGGGATGACAGGCGCGCACCACCACGCCCAGCTATTTTTTTGGAACTAGGTCTCGCTACGGACCCCAGGCAGGACTCGAACCGCGATCCCTGGCCTCGGGCCACTTCATAGGCTGAAGCTTACAGGTACGAGCTACCGTGCCTGGCCTATAGTTGTGAAATTTAAGGAACTTACTATTCTGCTTTATATTACAGTGACTTGTGGAATTTTCTGATTTTCCATGAATAGGCTGAGAATTTTTTCTTCTCTAAGTCAGTCATGGAGTTTTACATCTTTCTATCCTCACCACTCCCATGGTCCAGCCGTGAAAATAGCAGGCATTTCTGGTTGAATTAACCAGAAAACCCTATTTTATAGACTAAAAGCTACCTTCTCCAAATGGTCCTAAGAAAAATGAGTTATTTTGGCAACTAAGAATGTTACTTTTGAGTTTTATGGGACCCATGCTAATTTTTTTTTCAGATATGTTTTCATTATAAATAATATTTCAACATTTTTATTTGACCATTAAAAATTAAAACAATGAAAAACATTTATGTTAGGTACAATAGTTACAACTTCTTAATCAGATATATAGTTTTTAAAGACTAAAATTATTACACATTTTTTAACTAAGGTATGCAGGATGCCAAATTATGTAAATAAACAGACTTTTATGGGTAACTCCTAAGGAATAGAAGAAAAACTTTTTTAAAGTGATATAATAACTATGATTATAAAGAAGGTAGAAAATAGAATTTAATAAAGAGACTTACTTATAAGATAGCACTTACAGAACATGTCATTATTCATTTATCTATCCAGAAATCAGACACGGTATCTAGGTCACATATGTGCCTGACTGTAGCATGTAAGCTGCTGAGATTCTAACAGCTAATTAAGGTGCTGCCTCTCCCTTCCAGTCACTCAAAACCACAGTGAAGTTGTGAAAGTCAAAATTATTTTATATGAATACATATAACCAATAAAAATATAAATAAAATTTTTCAAAACACTCAGATTCAGTTTGGATATTTGTTTACAGTATGTCAGCTAAGGCTCCGTGATAATTGTTTTTTTAATTTATTTATATTTTTTTATAATTAAAAAAAATTTATATCTCTTCTTTTTAACAATTTTTTTTTTTACCCTTCACACAAAATTTTTTTTTTACTACTAAATAAGTGACATTATTACTACTTGCTCTCTGGAGCTCCATCAGTCATTGTCATTTGTAATAAAACTTCTTTTCTGAACAGCTCATCAATAGTGTTAGGATGGGGAAAATTTATAGCTAGTAAAATTAACCACCAAAAAAAAAAAAATCAAAACAGGTAGTAAAAGGTCAATGTGATTATCTCAGGGGAGATAGGAAAAACAGGAATAAGAGTCACATAGAAAGGGATGCTTGAATGGAGTTTTGCATGGGAACTTTATTCTGTAGTTTCAAGACACAAGGGCAAGAAATTACACAATTTGTCATTCATGTTTAGAAAGACATTCAGGAAAGGAAGTAAGTACTCATAACAATTTAGTGAAGAGAAGAGGACCTTACTGGAGTTTTAGGACCCAGAATTGGAAGCTATTTGTGAAGGAGAATATACAGAACTTGACAGATTTTAATGAGTGTGGTGAGAATGAGTCAGAACATTTTCAGGCCCTTGACAGATACGTGATGACATTTGGTGAAATTTAGATGATCAGTTAACAGGTATTTCCTGAGCATCTTCTATGTCCCAGGCCATATTCTAAGCAGAGAAAATCTGTTTTCAAATTAGTCAGGGGTGGCAGATAGTAGACAAATGAATAATCTAAGACAGTGATAAACTTGATGGAGAAAATAAAACAGGGCTCTGTGACGAGTGATTGGGGAGAAGCAACTTCAGCTGAGGTACGCATGAAAAGTGACACTTGACCTGAGACCTGAATGATAAGGAGATGCCAAGTGACACTCTGGTAAAGAAGGAGTGATAAATAAAAAAGAGTGAAATGGAAAAGAGCTTACTGTGATTAAGGGACAGGAAAGCAACTAGGGTACAGGTGGTGGATGGAGATGGAGCCTAGGGGTGTGGAGAGAAATGAGATCAGAATGCTTGTTGAGCTCTTATAACCCACTAGAAAAGAGCTTTAGTGATTATTCTAGTTATAGTAGGGAGCCAGTAGATTTTAAGCCAAGAAGTGATACAATCTCATTTACATTTCTGTCTGCTGTATGGGGACTGGAGATAAGCAGGGAGAAGGGAGGTAGAGCCCTGGGGAATGTGGTGGCTAGATGGGAGTTCTCATGGGAATGATGTCAAGAAAGGGGCAGATTCTAGATACAGAAGATGAGGTGACATGACTTACTGAGAAATGGGAAGTGGAGTAACAGGGGCTCCCTCAGGGGGGTTGATTCTAATCCACTTTATAGAGAGTGGTACTATTAACCAGACTGTAGAAACTTGAGAGAAACTTCAGTACGGTAGGATCTGTAATCAAGGCAGGTCTGCCTAGACAATTGTGAATGAAAGCATGCACACACTTGAACAGTCTAGAGCTCAGGGAGAGGTTTAGATGAAGATAAATACTGGGTGTTCTCAGCCTCTACATTAAATTTTAAACCATGAAAATGGCAGACTCATCTTGACTGCTCAAGGTACAATATGGGGAGGGGTAGAAGACAGCTGGTTTTGGGCTCTGGAACTTTAAAGGAGAGGAATAACAAATTCCATGTTAGACACTTAAGACTAAGATAAATAATTATTTGACTTTTCTGTGGTCAATAATATATAGCCTGCAAAACTATATTTTTTATTATCCTCCTGTACTATAATTTAATTCTGTGATCTCATATATAGCCTGCCAGTTTCTCCTTTGCTAGGTAAGCTCTTTGATATCATGCATTGTTGTCAGCACTCAGCAGCTATTCAGACACAAAGTACTTGTGAAACATCTGTTACAGCATAAGTATACAAATCCAGTCTAAGAGATTAAAAATTGATTGCATAATGGAGAGACTGGAAAACAGCAGAATACTCAGCTTGTTTCAAATCTTGGACGATCAAAATCTCCAAAAGCTCTTTCTTTAACAATCTTGAAATTCTTTCTAAAACAAATTGACTTTTAAAAATAATTTGAGTTCTGCAGATCTTTCCAGTGAATCATAACTAAGCAATTAAACCCAAGTCATCATGGATGACTCTAAACCATCTTAGTTGTTCCTTCCCAAACCTCACCCCTTCTTACCTCTTACAGGTGCTACTTATAGTCAGCACTCACTAAACACTTGTGAAATGGAAGACATAAAGCTTTCAGTGAATCTTTTTGATTGCTTATTCTTTGGTAAGATTTGGGGACACTGTGATAAAACCAACAGATCAGGTTCCTGGTCTCACTCACACTGTATGCAGCGCACAAAATACATGTGCTGCAAGTTGACTCTAAATGGAAGTGTGTCACCATGTAGAAATTTTCAGAGTTCATGGATTTCTCATTCAACCTGATATTCAACATTCTGAGTCTTAAAAAATGTTGGACAAAGAGACACCCAACAGAATGGGAAAAAAATTTTGTACTCTATTCAACTGTGAAGGGTCTGATATCAAAGATCCATAAAGAACTCACACAACTCAACAAAAACAAAAGAAAAGGCTAGGTCAAAAAATGGACAACAGTGCTTAAAAGACACTTTTCCAAAGAGGAAATACAAACAGTTAACAGGCATATGAAAAAATGCTCAACATCACTTATAATCAGGGAAATGCAAATCAAAACCACAATGAGATACCACCTCACACTGGTAAGAATGACCCATATAAAAATATGGGCAGCCGGGCATGGTGGCGCATGCCTGTATGCAGCAGCCTAGGGAGCCGTGGCAGGGGTCAGGGATCGTGGTTGGAGTCACACTCAGCAACATAGTAAAACCTAGTTCCAAAAAATTAGCTGGGTGTGGTGGCGCACACCTGTAATCCCAGCTACCTGGGAAGCTGAGGCTGGGGATTTGCTTAAGTCTGTGGTATCCCAGGCAACATGAGTCTGCGGTTCCAAAGGCAAAAATAGTGAGACCTAGTCTCAGCAACAAAAATAAACAAACAAACAAATAAATAAAAATATGGGCAACAGCAAGTGCTGGCAAGGCTGTGGAGAAAAAGGAACACATTGACATGGCTGATAGGAATGCAAACTGGTCCGATAACTGTGGGAAGCTGTGTGAAAGACCCTCAAACAACTGAAAATGGAATTACCATTTGATCCCACAATTCCACTTGTGGGAATATATCCAAAGGACACCAAAACACTAATTAAAAAAGAAACCTATATATTATTTAAAAAGAAACCTAAACCGATATTTATTGCAGCACTATTTACAATAGCCAAAATGTGGAAACAACCCAAATGTCCCAAAACAGACAAGTGGATCACAAAATTGTGGCATATTTACACAATGGAATACTATTCCACAATCAAAAAAGACAAACTAATGTCATTTGCAGCAACATGGATGGAGCGAGAAGGAATTATGGCAATGGAAACAAGCCAGAAAGAAAAAGAAAAATACTGGATGGTCTCATTTATATGTGGGATATAGGGAAAACAAACAAACAAATAAAAACAAAGGACAAGAAAAAGATAAAACTAACAACAACTAAAGCATACGGCAAAGGGGAGGGAAGAAGGATGAAATCAGGGTGGGGGTTTCATTAAGAAATAAGGTTCACCGGTGACATAGTAGTGGGAGAACCTCAGGTATACAATGGTATTTTTTAAAAAAGTATGTATATAAATATATAGAGAGAGATAATCAATAAAAAGGCACTGTTATATACAAAAATGTTTTAGTTATTAGATAAAGTTGGTATGTTTCTTCATAGTACAAAACCACACTTTCAAGTACCCTCCATGAGCACATCATTTTCTCATATGGAAAAAAATAAATACTCTAATCTTTCTGTCTAACGATGAACAAGGAATGCATTCCTATGCTAGAAAAAGCAAAATTATTCTAAAAAGATTATTTTCAAACCTCTCTATAGGTTCATATATTCATTTACTTCAGTGTATTAAGAAGTAATCATGCTATTAAAAATAGTACAATGATTTAACTTAAGTGTTCTATTTCTTTCTCAACAGAAAGCTTCCATTTTCAGCAGTAAGAACTAAAACATAGCGTCTGGGAAGTCGCTTGCTGCACTGCCAACCTGACTTTTCAATACATGACCTATTTTTTGATGTGCAGACAGCAGATTTCTGTCTGCATAGCAAGAGCAAAAGTTACTATATATCCTCAAAGGAAAATATAATCACAGTGATTTTCAGCTGCACCTAAAAAGAAGATTCCAGTTAAACTTACCTCCAAAGGTAGGTTGCCTTCTACTTCCGGAGCTTTACCTCTTGCTGCTGTTCTTTGTTCATTTGCTGTGTCTCCTATGAAACAAATGAGAATAATAACTTTACTACTGAGGTCAAACTGTCTTCTGTTTTATCTGAAATACCTTTTAACACTATGTGTTTTAAATTATGGAAGCAACTACTATTTCCTTTGTGATAGTCAATAATTAAATTTTTTAAAATAGTAATTTTACAGAGGTCTCATAAATCATCCTAAACCATAAGTTTATCTTGCTTTATAGGTTTACACTGGAAAAAAAAAGTAAATTCATATGTTGCAAATGAAGTCATATTTCAAATAAACTAGAAAACATCACTTAGTGAAAAGGTAAGTTACTTTCATATTAAAAGCTATATAATATGAATAATTGCCATCCATGTTATTTTTTAAATTAGATTTATCCTTTTCTGTATCTGTTCACATCTCTGTAGATCTGCCTCAGAGTATGTGTGTGTGTGTGTATGTGTATATGTTTGTACATAATAAATGATCAAATGCTAAATCATCTATCTTTATAGCAGGAGAGAACAATATTCATAAATTAACCTGTGGTTCCCAAGGCTGGTGCCTAGTTGTTTATTACTAAATGAAGTTTATGGTTAGCCTGGCTCTAAAGACATAGGACACACACACACATAGGTAAGTATAGGCATAATTAAATTTGTTAATGGACTATTTTAGCTTATGAATTATCACTAATGGTCTGTGATTAATACGTGGTAGGTCAAGAAATACTCAGTCTACTTCTTTAAGGCATAATGATTGGTCAATTTTGTGATTTGTAAACTGCTCTCATAACATTTCAGTTCAGGAATGTCCACCATAGGGAAGATTACAGAATTCATAGGTGATGATTTGCTGGCATTAAAAGTTAGGAATCTGTTTCTCATAAAGATCAGGAGACTTCATTGGAGATAAGAAAGTCAAGGCTTCACTGAACTTAATGTTTCCATATGAGACATTATAAGTTTATTTTACCAGTGGCTAAAATCACGGAAGATGAAAAATTTAAAGAATAAAATAAAATTCTGCTAAATTTTAACTTATGAAGCAAAAAATAGTTTATTTACTTAAGATAAAGTCCCCCCAAATCTTAAAACTTCAAGTACATCGATGTATATTTCACCCTATCAACTTGTCAGCTATGTGCCAACATTATTTCCAGTGAATACTAGCTGAATAAATTAGTGAACTTTTTAACATCTCCAGTTTATTATACGGCTGTGCCAAAATAATGGTAATGGTATAAAATCTGTATTTTAGCAGTTAGTGCCTTTTTCCCTAAACATTTGTGATACTGAAAGGCAAATTGTAAAGTACCACTGTGCTATATTGTTAGTTGTGATTCATATTTTAATAGATTTCAAATGTCAATATTTCTCTTAAAAAATAATTGACACAAAAGAACTTCTGGGGTCTATCTGTAGAATAAAGTTAATGGTTGTTAAGCAAAAAATTAAATTAACCTCCTTTTGTATCTAAGATGTTACACAGCTAGCTTGATTTGTTTAAATGATTGTGGAAACTGACTGTTTATTTAGAGTCAGGACCTTCTTTTCAGAAATTACCCTTGTCTCTGAAAGTCAAGAATAAAGTCATCACCCCAATTTAAAAGCCCCAAAACAGACACAGAAGGTACTTTTACTTGCTTTCCAGGCAGCTTGAGGTGCCAAGGTAATGGGTGTCTGTGAGCAAAGAGGGCAAGGTGTCTGATGTTTAGAAGAAAATATGTGTCAGCCAGCCTGGACTACCATCTACTCAAGGAAGACTTTATAGTATTTAAAATGATCACAACTCTATCCATAGCCAAACTACTGAAATCATTCAGAATAAAATGGGTGCTTTTAGCCATTTTCCAGGGTGCTTGTCTATACTAAGCTTTCTCCATTTTTCCCCAGTGTTTGAATAATCAGAAGCTTATCATATCAGTCAGTGTTCCTGAGAGCATATAACACATGTGCCTGGAAGCAACGGTAGGATCACTATTTACTGAAATGCCGTGTCTGGCGATGACTCAGATAGGACAAGAACTGATTGCAGAGAAAATGCCATCTGCAAGATTATTCTCTATAAACAAAGGGACAAAATGAAAACTACACAAACAATGAAAAGAACAGGTCACAGTAAAATATATTTGAAGGCTTTTCTTCCCACTGAAAAGCTACTTTATCATTTAAAAATTCATTTTTTCTCTATTCATTATAACCCACATGAAAGTTCAATACTTCTACAATAAGTTAAGACAGATATAACAAAGGTGAAATGAAGTGCTTTAAATTTCAAAGGTCAATTAGCTCTAATTTATATACAAAGCTTCAGAATTTTCATTTGAAAGTCAGCCCTTTTGAAAACAAAAACAACCAGTCTCTCCACAGTTCTTCACATTATGTAAAGCCCTTTAAAAACTTTTTTCCCTTTTTTCATTTATATCAATTCATTTATATTTTTAATTGCTGTAGTCCCCATATTTTGTCCACCATATCACTTGTAACTCATCACCATTTTCCCTCATGTTCCTTGTTCCTCTCGCCCTTATTTCTTCTCCCTTCTTCTCCCTCCTTTGCTGGATGTTTCATTTCTTTAGGGAATTTGTTAGCTTTTACTATTCCTTGTCCTTTTGTTTGATATATCTGTATTTCACATATAAGTGAGACCATCCAATACTCATCTTTCTTCTCACTAATTTCAGCCAGCATACTTCCTTCCAGCTCCATCCATGTTATTGCAAATGGCATGAGTTTCTTTTGTGATTGCTCAGTAATATTCCATTGTGCAAATATACAACAACTTTTTGATCCACTCATCAAAATTAGAAATAGACTCTGAGGGCCAGGCACAGTAGCTCGTGCCTGTAAGCTTCAGCCTATGAAGCAGCCGGGGCTAGGGATCACAGTTCGAGTCCCGCTTGGGGCCCATAGCGAGACCTAGTTCCAAAAAAACAGCTGGGCATGGTGGTGCGCGCCTGTAATCCCAGCTACCTGGGAAGCTGAGGTTGGGGATTGCTTGAGTCTGTGGTACCCTTGGCAATGAGAGCCTGCGGTTCCACAGGCAAAAATAGCGAGACCTAGTCTCAAAAAAAAAAAAAAGAATCTGGATATTTCCCTATCCTGGCTATCGTAAACAGTGCTGCTATAAACACAGGAGTACATGTTTCCTTTCGAATCAGAGTTCTGGTGTCCTGTGAATAGATTCCCAGAAGTGGTATCGCTGGATAAACGGTAGCTACATTTTCAGTAGTTTAAGGGCCATCCACACAGCCTTCCACAGTGGTTGGACCAGTTTGCATTCCCACCAGCAGTGGGAATCCTTGTCATTATCCTTGTCAGTATTTGTTATTGCACTTTTTTTTTAATGGGCCATTCTGGTATCTCTCATTGTCATTTTGATTTGTATTTCCCTGATTATAAGTGATGCTGAACATTTTTTCATAAGTCTCCTTGCCATTTGAATTTTTCTTTGGGGAAGTGTCTCTTTAATTCTTCTTCTTCTGATTGGGTAGTTTGCTTTGTATAAGTTGTGTAACTGCTTTGTATATTTTTTGTATTAGCCCCTCAGTCTTACTCTTCTGTTCATTATTATGTTACTCATACCATTTTTTTCTTTTTTATATTGTTCTGCACATTCCTCCCTCACCTTGGTGCCTCTATCTGCTGAGAGGTGAAGGTCATTCTCCCCACTTTTTCCAGGGGTTGCTGTGCCTGGCGGGGCTCTGGGATGGGCTGATCACTCTTTCCTCAATTGGTAGTTACTCTGCATTCCTCCCTCCTAGGGCAATGTCTACTCTGTGCTTCTCCAGCATTCTGGTACAGCCTTTTTGATAACACCAAATTTGGTTCTCACTAGGACATATTAATGCACCTCCCTCAATTCCCCTCCCACTTAACTTACATGGAGTGAGCCCTGAAAGGACTGAGGTTCTTACTGACTTGCTCAAGGCTTCCTAGGTAGTATGTAGTGACAGTGGGAACAGAACCAGGTTCTTGACATCTTATGGTCTGATGTAAGGTTCCAATGGAAGGGGACTGAGGTGGGAGAAATCTAGTCTCTAAGATACTGCAGATCCTGAAGGATCTGTGATACCATAATTCCCCAGGCCACTCATACTTCTATTTTTTTTCTTACACAGGCCCCCTGTGTTATCTGTTCTCTTCCCTTTTAAAAATGATGCCAAATACCAGAGCACGCCTCTGCCTCTATCCTTTCTTTCAGTCTTTCAAAGAAAAAATACAACCTCTTTGATATTCTCCCAGAAGTATGCAAGGCTAGAAACAATTTTACAAGGAACAAAATTCCTAATATCATACCATGTCATTTTCTTAACTTGAAATGTAGTTTTTATTTAGAACGAACAACGATTAGGACTGCTTTACAAAGTAAAGTTCACTCAGAAATTTATCTGAACTTTAAAGATTGGCAATTTTTTTCCACAAAGGGTAAACAGGTTAGGTTCTGTGGGCCACATTCCCTGTTACAACTTCACAGTTCTGTCTTCCCAGCCTAGAACAGGCAATGGACAACCCAAACTAACTGGTACAAGCTGTGTTCTAATATAACTTTCGTTACAAAAGCAGTTGACAGGCCATAGTTTCCCTGTCCCTGTTTTAAAGAATATTCTATACCATCTTTTCTAGTATAAAAAGTTGAACAATGTTTGAGTTGTATAAAAGATTTGAAAAATAGACAGTGAATAGAGTATGATCATGACCCCATTCTACTTGTGGAATTAGAATGAGGGAGAGGAGAAATAGTGGTTAAGAATGAACACCAAGAAAGGGAATGTAGACAGGAGAGAAATCCCTAGTGAAGGGAGGAGAACCCTAGAGAAGACTTGTTTGGTAAGGGGTGGGAGGGTGTGGGAACAACCTTACTCCTTATTCCTCAGTGTTAAGGAGGCTCTTCAACATTTCCTACAGGCCTCCCTCTACAGCTCAATTTTTGGGTTTCCCTTCACTTGAGAATGGGAGGACTACAGAGAACATGTAGTTCCATCCCCTCCAGCCCTCCTCAGGGACTTCCTCAGTCTAACTATACTTGTCAATGGAGGGAGTCCATTTGAATTCTGGGATTCAGATTAGGAAATCTGTTTCCTTCCTGATAGATGCCACTTCTTTAACATCTGCTTTAGAAGGCAAAGATACAGATGAGAAGTTGGTCTCCATGTGTCTTTTTACCCCCTAAATAGGTCAGATCTTATCTGGAGAAGAGGTATGCTATTACTGGACTGCCATGGAGCAAGCAGACTGGAATGGGCTAATGTGGACCAGGTTGGAGCCTGACTGCACATGAAAATCTGTGAATACATGAAAACTACCCTCTTCCTTTTCTTAAATTAGAGAGGATTTATCTTGAACTCCGTAACTGAGACTATGGTCTACAAAGCACCGGGTTCCCAGGGGTTCATATGGAAGATATATTTTCATGGTCCAAAGTATGAGAAAGTCCTGCAGAATGCATTTCCTGTCAGCTAGTTTCCAAGATACTTCAACATATTAAAGTCTCTGAGAAATTCTACAGTAAAGAAATTTCAGAATTGTTTTCACAACGTGTCTGACAATGTAGTCAGTTTAGCTCCCTAAGGCCTATTAAACATCTTGAAAAGGTCCTTGACCACACAAGGGGAAATCCTAATACAATGTTTTTAAAGTCCAAATTTATTATGTAACATACCATTTTTACCTGACCCCTCAGAAAACCCTTTGCATTACTAAATTTTTACTGCATTTGTGAAGAGTCAGTTCACATAATACTAACCTATGCCTGTCTTCCTTTCCCTTAGGTGATTCTTCTCACTACTCCTTGTTAGCTCATTCAGCTGCATTTGGTGCTAACTAGCAGTAGGTGCACTCTACTACCTAATTCTGATTCTAGAATTGTTGATCATCTACAGAGGAGAAAAGGATAGCTAGGCACCTAGAAGACATAGGAGAAAGCCCCAGTGTTCAGAAACATTCTCCCCCACAAATTCCACCAATTAGAGATTCATTAAGGTTAATGAGCTCCTCTTTTAAAATGCAAATACCCTCTGGGAGTGTTTGCTTATTAGTCATTCACCAAGTGAAGTAGTGGAAAGAACAGTGGAATGGCCATTCCATTAACTCCTTTTCATTCTTCACTCACACGCTCATTATACAAGGCAGCCTGGCACTTTGGCAAGAGACTGACTTTGGAATCTGATAGAACTAAACCCAAATCTTCCACCAAATCTATGATATTGTGCAAATTACTTAATTTTTCAAGGCTTCAATTTCCTCATCTGTAAAATGGGAATAATGATACATAATGAGGCTGATATAAAGGTTAAATGAGAAAACAAGTTAACCAGTAATTGCAGAGAAAAAGGGTGAGGAGTTGGGGCAAGATAAATGTTTTGTCATAATTCTTGGTTTCAACTTCTCTGCCTCTGGCATGCAGCTGTTGCCATTATTTTCAGTATAGGAGGTGATAGAAGATACCCTCAAGTGTAATCTCATTTTGTGCCCAAGGCAGTGTTGTGAGGTAGGCTTTATTACAAATCATTTAAGGGAAGCAGATTTGATGCTGGAAGTCAAGTTAGCTGAGAGTGCCAGATCATTCCATATCATGCTGCTTCCCATTACTTATCAAAACATGAGTCAAGTTATTCAACTCAGGTTAATGCATCTTACATGTACAGTCATCTTCTCCAGTTCAGTCATTTTTTTCTAATACTGTCCATTTACTCCCCATTTTACAGAAGGAAGAATAGAAATTAATATTTCTAATTGCTAAAGATGCAGAATGCTAGAAGTCTGTTTTTGCAAGGTCAGAATTCTAAGACCACCTTTACAACCCCACAAAAACACAGATCAACTCCTGGAGCAGCTAAGCCACTGAGGGAAGAATGCAGTTAGCACAAAAATATAGGAAAAGGATCAAACTGAGGAGGAATTAAAAGCAAATTAAATGAACATATTAATATGTAGACTGTATTAAATTATCATACCAAAATCATTTCATCCCAAATTTGCTAAGGATAGCCCCCTAGCACACAACTAATAAAGGGCATGCTCAGTAAACATCTGCTGGTTTGATTGTATGTGAGGAGCAGGTGGACAATAAGAAAGGTAATGCTACACATATCCTCACTTATAAAGGGCTTATAAAATGAATTATAACAATGTTAAAATGCAAAAAAAATTTTAAATTAAGGATTCAATAAGATAGGTATCTTCTACACCCATATATTAGCATGGATCTTAATTTTAATATGTATTTGTATACAATTTCTTAGACATTATGTTTGATTTTAACCTCATGACTGCTACTCAAATCACACAGTTCAAAAACCTTGACTACTTTAAAAGCTTGGGGTCACACTGAATACTTAAAAGGCATTTACTTTGGAAGTAAAAATACTAGCAAATCTGAGGTCAGATCCATTGATCAGTCTTACAGGTCTGCTCTTAATTAACTTGTCCTGAGATTTCACAGAAGTCTTTAGGTCTAATCTTGTTAGTTTGTACCTACAGGCAATAATTTTTCTGAAACATCTTAAAGCAACCCCAAAACATCAATTAAGCATTTAGCATTATGTTAAACAGGTAAGCTCAAATGTTCTAATTTGAAGGTTTGAAGACTGGGAACTCAAAGGCCTAATTAATTTTGTATATGTACATTTGTATCATGCTGTATCATTTGCATTTAGTGGCTTATTATTAATATCTCTCTTAAATCAAAATCAGTCTACATACTGACGGAGTAAGTTGGGCTAAACTTGCATCCCAAAATACTACTAAGAGAAAGCTCTACAAAGTGCACTCTGACCAGGTCCCTGACAACAGGTTCTACAGGCACTGCTGAAAACAAATAGGTCTGACATAAAAAGGATTTTTGGTGTTTATAGTTTGAAGCTTAAATCTATAAATAGGAGGAAAAATAGGCTTACTGTATCAACTTATCTGGTATTCTGAAACAAAGACTCAAATATGTTGTCTGTTGTAGGTGAGAATGATGGCACAGCTCCATCAGCACTTAGGCAAACCCTGGTTGAAGATAAGTTGGCAATGAGTCACTCACACTCAAGAGTTACAGTCTCCTTTCCCACGAATGGAATAACTTGTGAAGCTACTAGTTGGTTCAGTTAGTTTTCAACAAAGAAAAATAAGTGATTTTGTGAGATTGTACATGTGTTTCGACGTATACCATCCATTGATCCTACCAGAGATATCAGTTAAGCAAATTCCTTAACCTCTTATAATTGAGTTCTTTAATTTTCTGAAGTTGTAGTAAGTCACAAAAACTTACTACAACAGAAAATCACAAAGAAAATTCCCTAGCAGAATTGCTTGAGTCTGTGGTACCCTGGGCAACGAGAGCCTGCAGTTCCACGGGCAAAAATAGCGAGACCTAGTCTCAAAGCCTGAACTCAGAGAAATTTCTTGACCAACACTAGCAGGAGGCAAGACCCCCAAAGCCTGACACCAGAGCCATAAGGAAAAGCAGCAAAGCAATAGAGATGGAATTGGATTGGAGAGGATGGCCTGCAGCAAGAAAACATGGACAGATCACAAACGAATATAACCTGGCCACCCAACGCAAACTTAGGATTGAAAATCTAACAGCAAGGTTCGCCTGGACCCAACAACGCAGTCCCTCACCCAGAGAAAATACACTAACATAGGAAAGTGACTAATGGACTCAGCACAGCTAATAAACAACAAAGAGTGGGGTGTGAGAGAATGGAGGGAGCACCAGAGAGAGGAGGGAGGGGGGAAAAATTTATAACAGAGAGGTTGTAACCCAAAGAACAAAATAAAATTGTTTATATTTAAAAAAAGAAAAGGAAAAATCCCTAGCAAAAAACCAAGAGCAGTATATGAAATTTAGTATAGTCAACTTCGTTTTAAATTTCATCTATTCAACAAATTACTTGTTGAACATCTACAATGTGCTATACATTATACTGGGCATGGTACCATGTGAACTAGCGCAACATTATTTTTCCCTCATGGAGTTTATATCCTAAAGGGGGTTTCAACCAAGCAAATAGGAAATAACAAAAATTGGTTCTAGAAATGAACCCCAATCTAAAAATTATGGGGCTGGGCATGGTGGCGCTTGCCTGTAAGTGGCAGCCTAAGAAGCCATGGCAGGGGCCAGGGATCGCAGTTGAATTCCACCAGGGGCACATAGTGAGCCCTAGTCCCAAAAAAATATAGCTGGGCGTGGTGGTGCCTGTAATCCCAGCTACGTGGGAAGCTGGGGCTGGGAATTGCTTGAGTCTGTAGTACCCCAGGCAACATGAGCCTGAGGTTCCACAGGCAAAAATAGCAAGACCTAGTCTCAAAAAAGTAAGTAAGTAAGTAAGTAAGTAAGTAAGTAAGTAAGTAAGTAAGTAAGTAAGTAAGTAAGTAAATAGATAGATAGATAAACACAAAAAATAAAAATTATGGGAGTGCCAAATTGATTCTGGAAATTCATATGGAGCACACTGTGAAAAAGGAAGCCAGTTATAAGAACAAGATTCCTTATTAGAGTTCCTCCTTCCCTCCAGCTCCATTAAAAAGAAAATAAAAGCATATTATTAGTTAGCATGGTTACTTTTAGAGAAAGTTAAATATTAAGCATTCTCCTGTGTCACCTACACAAAAGTTTATAGAGAATATTTCTGAAAATACCCCAACATTTTCTGAAGAGCAAAATCACTTTCAAATCACATAATTAAAAACAAAGTCCTACGTGCCATTTATGATAAGGTGGCATGATTGATAACTTGATAAAGACAAAGAATTCAATTTCAAAATGTAAAAGAAGTTGATTGATTATACTGAAGATGTCATACTTGTTATTCAGTTATACAATATAGATGTATGAAAACACTGTACTGAGGGTCACAATATGCTATTTCATATTTAAAATGCTTATCTAAGGAAAAAGATTAGCCTCCTTTAATACCTTAGGTAAATCTATGCACCACAAAATTTGAGGGAAGGAATTCTAATATGTTTACCAATTAGAAGCAGACACAGCAACAGTGAACAACCGATTAGCATCCTGAGAAAGAAGAACCTAGAACAGGCCTGATGAAAATCTAGGGTGGCAAAGTCAAGCAGAGCCATCCTTTGATAGATTCACAGAATTTGTAACTGGATATAAAAACACAGGCAGAATGTAAAAGAAAATGAGCTGGTGGTTAGCCCAGATGAACATGCCCCAAAAGAAATCACAGGGCTTAAGCAGGGAACAGACTTCATGTCCACTTGCTTGTGGGGCAGTACATTTCCCATTTCAGTGTCTGTAAAATCACCACGGTGCAAATTCCTGAGTCTCAAAAAGAGATTTAAAAGTTTGGTAAGAATCTAAGTTTTTAGCAAGCATCTCAGCAGATTCTCATGTAGGTAGTTCACGGACAATACTTGGAAAAACATCAAAGCAGACTGAGATAGCCTCACATGACTTACAGATTATCATCTGCCTTATTTAAGAATGATCAACTCTTCCCTCCTCTCCTTCATTTCCACAATGTTAAAATAACTAGAGGACACTTTTCTGTGTGCAAAGGTCAGAGCCCACTAAGTATTCCCAAAGAATTGAAAGTTCGAAGAAGTATTTGTACATCCATGTTCATAGCATCATTATTCACTAGAGCCAAAAGGTGAATGCAACCCAAGGGCCTATGAACAAATGAATGGACAAACAAAATGGGGAGTATAATACAACAGAATATTATTTAGCTTTTTTAAAAGGAAATTCTGACATGTGCTACAATGTGGATGAAGCTTGAAGATATTATGACAAGTAAAATAAGTCATGTAATGATAAGTAATATATGATTCTATTTATATGAGGGGGGCCTAGAATAGTCATTTTTCATTGAGACAGGTAGGAGAATGGTGGGTGCCAAGAACTGGAGGAACAGGGAACTAGTTTTTTTGTTTAATGGGTAGAACTTGACACTTTTGCGCAGTGAAATAAATTCTGGAAGAAGGTTACAACGCTGAATGGACTTAACACTATTGAACTGTAAACTTAAAAATGTTAAGATGGCAAAACTTATGTGTGTTTTTATTACAACTGGATAAAAAGTTAAAGATCTCACATTTTTACTGTATAAATTTTTATACAACTTATAATACAGTATACGATATACAACGTTAAAGATAGGTCTACTACTGACCAATACTGTATTTTATAATTAATTTTGTTCTAGTAGGTGTTTACATTATTATTTTAATAAACACATTTAAAAAGAAATGGGAAAATGAGGCAAAGGAAAAGTGCATTTTCTATTCCAGAGTTGGTTATGGCTCAATAAAGGGCCTGGTTATAAGAAACAGTTTGACCACTGACCAGTTACAATGCACTGCAGTAAAATATTGAAAACAATAAGTATGAGGGAGCATACTTTGCCACTCAGTACAAGTATTTTCCTATTGCATGTATCGGCAAGCTCAATTGTATTTGTTATCAGTTATATATAATGCAATGCTAGCATACTGAATATCAATTTGATATACTTAGAAATTTTCAATGACTTGTTAGAAAAACTGAAGTGTTAAGTAAAAAATTGAAAATATAAATACTATACAAATAGTTGAATCACAGTTCAAGGGTATGCAAAGCTTCAGCTCTATGCATATATTTTTTAACAATCTAAAGCAAAATACATAACCTTTCTATAAGAAAAATACATTTCCAGTCCTTTTTGGCCTCAATGTCATTAGGATAGAGACAAAAGTTGCTGACAATGAAATCCAGGTGTTTGGAGGTAGGGGGTTTAATGTCAACAAATAAATTTTAAGGCTTCCTTTGCTGGTTTGTGCTTTTTTCTTTTCTTTTCTATAAAAGCCCCACCAAATCTGAGAGCTTTAAGGAAGGAAGAGAAGGGAAAGCAGGAATAAGAGGCAGTAGAAAAATCAGATTATTGGGAGGGGTCTGCTACCAGGTGATCCTAATGTAATCATTGGAGACTCTGACCTTGGGGGTTCCAAAATAGGCTGACAGCACAAAATTGGGTAAGTATAAAAGGAAAAGTCATTAAGAAGGAAGAAATACCCTAGTGAGAGTGAACCAGTGGCGTGACTAAAAAGTATGACTCTGCTACCTCAGGACTCTCCCTATGGAACCATGCTCTCATACTGCTACCTCAGGACTCTCCCTATGGAACCATGCTCTCATATGTTCTTTTGTTTTCCCAGAACATGTCACACATTTGCAGTCATTTAATTACATCCACTAACTTGTTTAAAAGCTGTTGCTTTCCCTAGACCATCAGTTCCATAAGGACAATGATGCGTTTTTTGCCACAATAGTTCAAGCAGCTAAGACAGTGGCTGGCACCAAGTGTATACTAGGAAGGTCCTTAGGAAACAGCAATTTTCTGATTGATATGTTGCAGCAAATGTGGCATTGTCAAAAGAACGGTGGCAGAAAAACTCAGAAAAAATAAAGGTCTATGATGAACTATGGAATGAATGAATAAAGGAAGCAGCAAAAGATGCATTATGATTGGTAAAAGGAAATACGTTTATTAATAGCACTTAGTACTTGTAAAGGGCAGAGGCTGAACAAAAGGCTAAAGGAGAGATCAATAATCAGAGTTCTAATGTAAAGTTTGAACAGAACTTCTGCAAGAAGAGATGACAAGGTAGACCAGTTGTAAGATCCTTGGAAACAATTCCCAGCAGTTTTTTAAGGGTAGAAGATAATGGACAAAAAGTCAATAGTGACTTTGAAACTATCTTAGGAAAACTGGTAATACCCCTAAAGATGTGGGGGAAATGGGACAAAGATCTAAAAACTTTTAAAAAACGACTACATTAAAAATATATACCAACAAAGGTGTGATATTTAATAATTACTTTAAAAATAGTTGCAAGGCTCAAAAACACCTGTGGTTATTTACTTTATAAAGAAGGAATCGCTAATTTCAAGACTGGTTAAATAAGAAAACCATGTCATTTTAAAATGAGGAAAATCATATATGGTCAATGTATCTTATATTTCAAAATATTTATTATCAAATTACACCATGTTACTCAAGTCTCAAATTTTGTATTTTTGAAATAAGAACTCCTTTATTAAATCCCCATTATATATTTATATTTTCATGACTCAGTGAATTCAAATAAATCCAGTAGTTTTCTAGGGAAAAGTTCAGTGAAATTAGAATTCATCTGGACATGTGCCTAATTGCAAAAGACATTTTAAAAAGTTCCAATTTTCAGTAACTTTTTTTTTTTTAAGGCTTAGAGGCCTAGAATGGAAAAAGAAACATATTAATCATCCAGATCTGTTATGCAAAATAGTCTAAGAGTAGTTGTTTCATTCAAATCAACCTGTCTTAATCAAATCCCTTCTTGTCTGTAACTCGCCCACTTTTACTGCATCCAGATTTAATGAAGCAAACCACCTCCTGGGGCTATCAGATTCTCTCTCTCCACCCTAGGAGAAAGCACATCAAGTCTAGTGAGACAAGACCCCAGGGAACCAGAGCACAGTGGCAATTGAGAGGGAGGGCTTCTAATCTAAGCGAAGAGTAAAAAAATAGTTATTGCAAAACTTCCAGAGGGAGAGATTATTGAATGAATACTTCTCTGTACAGTGCCAACTGATCTGTTAACCATACATCTACATACCCATCTCCAAGCAAAAAGGTGAGGAAGTTAAAAAAAAAAATGGTTCTAGAGTTATTGCTAACAGTATGCTAAATTTCCTCAGGCTGCAAGAAGGGGGATAGAGAGCTGGAGAAATTGGTTGCTTTAGCCCTGAGTCCTCAAAATAGTAAATGTACCCATATTCAGAATATCTGTTGGTAACAAAAACATTCTACCAGGATGTGAATGTGTCCCCTCAAAATTCACATCTTGCAATCTGAACCCCAAATATGATAGTACTGGAGATGGGGCTTTGGGAGGTATTTAAGTCACAAGGGGGGATATTGCATGAATGAGATTAGTACCTTATTTAAAAAACAAACAAACAAAAAAACCACAGAGATCCTGTGACCCTTTCACCATGTGAGGAGAGGACAAGACAGTGTCTGCTCTGAGGCAGGAAGAATGTCCTCACCAAAAAGCAATCATGTTAGGGCCATGATCCTGAACTTCCCAGCCTCCAGAACTGTGGGGTTTACTTTGTTGTTCACAGGCCTCCCAGCCTATGGTATTTTGTTAGAGCAGCCAAAAAGACTAAGATGCATTCCCAAAGTTAAAGTAATTTAATTATTTGGAGCTTACCCACTATTTCTGATTATCCAAATATCTGTTTTCTGAAAGATTAGCAGGCTAGTCTCTATTTTCAAATCTCTGTAGATAGAACTATTTTTTTTAAAGTCTATTCCACTAAGTGTTTTTCCTTTTTCTGAAATGAGTCCCAGGAAGGTAAAAATAGGAGGATATTAGGTCTAGGCACCTGAGGTACAGCAGGGTAAAGATAGGTATGGATCATTTACTCAAAGAATGAGGATGACAGTTTGAAATGGCTACGCCTGGCAAAATGAACAGATTTTAAGCATCAAAGTAAATAATAATAGTGACAGATTATATTCCATTTTTTAAACATAGGGATTCATGAACCCATACTCATATTACAGAAATGAACAAATAGGAAGAGAAAATTTCTCCGTGCAGTAAAATGCCAATTGATGAATTAAGGGGAATTAGAACAACACCATTTGGCCATTATCATAGTAACAATTCCCCCCAAGAAACACAGATATATGCTAAAGTAGTGAGAATTTGATGAGGAATAGAAGTTGATGAGGAATATCATGTTGTCTCAAAGAACCACCTCCAACCACTGATTTTTAAAGAGAGAAATGAGTACCTATACAGTAATGAATCTGGAAGACATGACCTTAAGTAAATAATCATGGTTAACAACTGAACATAAAGTAACAAATAGGAGTTATACACTACTCCATATGATGCAATGAAAAGAACCATTAACTTCTGTGATGTTGTTAACAAAAATGCATGACCTGAATCTAATTGCCAGGACATGTCAACAAATCCAAATTGAGGGATATTTTACATAATAACTGGCCTGGAATCTTTAAAAGCATCTAGATAGTGAAAGTAAAAGAAAGACTGGGAAACCATTCAAAGTTGAAGGAGATAAAAGAGACATAATGACTAAATGCAATGTGATTCTGAACTGGATCCATTGCTATAAAGGATATAATTTGAATGGAAACCAAATGGATGTCTAAGGCTTTGATAGTTAATTTCCTGGTCTTGATGGTTTGATGGTAAATTGGAGATGACTTATGTCCCTGCTTTTAGCTCTTTTTTTGAAACTTTTCTGTAAGTTTGAAGCATTTAAAAATAAACAGAAAATAAGAATAGTAAATATGATTAGAACATGTAGATGCAATACAAAAATAAGTCAGAGAGACAGGTAGAGCTCTGAATGACTTATTTTTTGCTGG
>PVHY01006046.1:0-77666 GCA_004024945.1 Uropsilus gracilis
AAAAAAAAAGAGAAAAACTTAGAAACACAGTTTAAACTCTATACTTGTGGTTGCTTTCCACCATCCCCAGCCTTCTCAACCAAAATATCAAACCAATGCAAGACTATCAGTGCAGACTAATTTATTTCTAACAAAGTGATTTCCTAATTATCCTAATAACTACAAAAGAAACATGTAAGACTCAGATTACTTTAACATTGTCCAAAACCTTTCTCAGCATTGTCCAAAGTCCTTTCCCAGACTGCCAAAAAATCCTCAGTCTCTCAGTCCTGATCATCTCACCAATGTCCAGTCAGAGTTCATCTCCAGACGCTTGAAAACATGTTCCTTTGGCTGCTCTCTTGGCTTGCTCCTCCTTGTCTTCCATACTGTGTTCTTGTCTTCCAGGTAGCAGGAACTCCATGGTTCCAGACCAGCAAAATTCACTTTCTTTTCAGGCCTAACTTTTGCATGGCCTCTTTCAGACACAAGTCAAACTCAGCAAAACAAACTCCAACATGGAGTTCAAATCTGCAAACTTCTTAACTGCATTTAGCACACATGCTGCCAGCCTGGGCCAGCCAAAGACTGCAGGCCCCTAGGCCCTGGCCAAATTCACATGGCTCACATCTTTACTCTACGATATGGCCGATTCCCATCTCTCCTCCATTGAACCTCTCTCTCTATCCAATCTCCATATTGGCCTCCGATCCTTCTCTTTGTTTGCACACCCTTATATACCCTGATTTCCCACCTTCCAGGAAACCTGTTTCACCTTGACCATTTCACTTCTTTCTCCTCCTGCATCTCCCTGAAGAGAAATTCCAAATAAGGCCATTCTCACATTTAACATACCTGTCCTTGAAATCTGAAATCCTAAACAGGAGACAATGGTGGGGAGGTAGCACACCCTATCAAATCTACTCAAAGGATACAAAAACACTAATCCAAAAGGATACCTATACTAGTTTGTTTATTCCAACACTGTTTACAGTAGCCAGGATATGGAAACAAACCAAATGCCCCAAAACAGATGAATGGATTGCAAAGTTGTGGTATATTTATTTACACAATGAAATTTTATTCCACAATCAGAAAAGACAAACTTGACTGCATTTGTGATAACATGGATGGGCCTAGAAGGAATCATTCTAGTGGAAATAAGCCAGAAAGAAAAAGGGAAATACTGAATGATCTCACTTATATAAGTGATAGGATATGTTACCCTCCCTCCTTTATTATCTCCTGTTTAAGATTGCAGATTTTAAGGACAAATGCTAAAATGTCAAAATGACCTTAGTTAAATTATTTTTAGGGAGATGCAGGAGGGAAAAAGGTGATCAATGGTAAAGGTGATCAGTGTAAATGCTAATAAACAGTGTGTAGCCTGCTTCCTAGAGAGAGAAGCAGGCCTAGGTGTGGCTACTTCAAGGTAAAGGTAAGTAGTCTGTTTGTAGCCTGCTTGTATGTGTTCAGTTAAAGTTAAAGTCAAAAGTCTTCTTTATACCCACTTTCATAAGGAATATAGGGAAAACAAACAAACAAAAGGACAAGTAAAGCTTAAACTGACAAACTGTTAAGCAGATATGAAGCATAGAGCAAGGGAGGAAGAGGGAAATAACGTCAGGGGATGGATGGACACAAGAGATTAAGATGATGGTTCACATCACGACAAGATGGTAGAAGCTCGGGGTATACAACAATGTAAAATATAAATATATATAAAAAAAACTAAGATAATGTATGCAAAAAATAAAAACCATACTAAAACATTTTTTAAAGTGCCTGTTCTCAAGTTTAGTATCTAGAATAAAAATAAGATTTAAAAAGTACTTATTGGGAATTTTCCAGGAGCAACACAGATCAGGAAGTGAACATAGTAAAATAGAACATAGCAAAAAAAATTTTTTTTAAATAACTCTCACAATTTTAAGTAATTTGTCCTTTATTGCCTTTCTTTTTACTATTAGCAGCATAATAACAATAATGTCCTGATTTTACCATATGCATACTTCAGTTGATTACTCTCTTTATTGTGTGATCTTGGACCAGTCATTAATCCTCTCTGACTCCTGGTTTCCTCAGCTATAAAATCTGAGTAGTTAATTCCATTTCTCAGGATGATTGCTTATTTCTCTAAAAAATATTTATTAAAATGCTGAATGGAATCAGATTATGCCACTCCAAAATATGCCACTTTGGCTTGTGGTGCATTTCAATTGAAGACAATTGACTTCAGATGAGGAAGAAAAAGCCTTCTCAGCACTTCTCTTGTCTGAGTAAAAGCAGAAACTTTGGAGAAATGAGAACTGCCATCAATCACCACTTCAGGGAAGTTTATTTGTATGAAAAATATGGGAAAGTGAGCGGAAAGATGAACCATGTAATTAGGACTAAATAATTATCTTCATTAATTTTCCCATATACAACTACAGCCCCATAACATAACTTATCATTCTTAAAAATGCAAATTTCCCCTTTCTTTGTCAACTTGCTTCTCCAAAAGTGTTTGTCTTTTCTTAAAATAGTATACAAGCTTCAATGTCAAGTCATTACTTTGGCTTCTTACTTTTTTTACGGAGACCCTGTGTGTTTTCTCTCCTACCAATCTGTCTTTTGTAAATTTAATTCACAAATCCCCTTTACTTTAAGAAAGTAAAGGAAAAGTTTATTATTTCTTCTTTACAATGGCAATACTGTAACTTAAAACCAGACACTTGTAGTAGATACTCAGGCTACAGAATGACTCAGGTTATTTTTTTTCCATGCATTTTAGGAAGGATATTTTAAATGTATATCCTGAAGTGAGACTTGAAAGATTAGGAATTCAATGAACAGAAAGTGGGACTGGGGCAGAGTGCCAGGGCATGTGGAGGGCTTTGCTAAAATGAAGATTGAGGTTAGAAACTGATTAACTGAACAGATAGTGGTTGTCTATGAAAGATAATGTTGTGTCATCACACCTTAGCATCTCTTCTTCCATCCGTCTCTGAGATTTTATTAGAAACACTAGAAATCTGTGATGAGCAAGTGTGTACAGGAAGTCCAGAATTCTCAGATGCTAGGACATGACTCTGGGAAAATTGATAGGACTGAAAGCAGATGGTGCCCACTTCACAGAAATTTCCCAGGGGAAATGAGACCCAGCTTTGGCATTGTTGATCTATATTTAGCAGCCTGAGAATTGTCTCATTCAAGTCTCAATGAGCATTATAAGAAACCTTGTTTTGTTGCTCACATGAAAGAAATAGCAAACCAAGAATCCTCTCATAATTAAAGTCCTGATTCCTACCAGATAGCAATGTGTCCCCATAACCTAATTTCATTTTCTCTCTATTTCTACCCCAGCTCTGCATCTAATGGCCTTTTCATATGTTTGTTTATTTTTTTAGGCAGACTCTTATAGCACTTAACTCTGTTCCAAATATTTACCTCTGTCTATTCAACAAATCTAATTTTTGCTATTAGATTCCTCTTCACTCTTTCTTGTCAGTTCTCACTAAAATATTTCAAAATGAGATGAAAGATTCTTTTGAATCCATACGGAAATATTTCCTTCTCCAATGAAACATCAAGACCACTAATGTCTTGTACTTATTTCAGGTGGTTTGTTGACTTTGAAAACGTTAAATGCAAAATGTGCTGAGGTACAAAGATTAGACACAGTACTGGAAATTTTATGATTTTATAATTTATATTTATAATTTATAATTTTATATATGGCATCTACATTATTATAGTATGTTCCCCCATAGACTCTTACAAAATACTTTCTCAACATAAAATGAATAAGGAAAAAGAGGAGGGGAGAGTAATATGAGACAAAGCATTACAGTGTATTTCAGAAGTCTTTTAGTATTTTTTCACATTTCAAAATCAACTTGTTTTGCAAGCTACTCTGTAAAATAATTATACTAAGGTTTAAAAAATATGGAAAACCCTGCATGCTATGGCCTCATCTTGGCCATATACTTTTTAGTATACTCTATTACACCTTCATATCATCTGTTCACATCCAACAACGATCTTAAAGCATATTTTGGCAAATTTAGATTCACCTCAACCAGATCTGATTCAAAGACTGCTGATATGAATTGTTCCCATGCAAAGAGTATTTGAAACCATTATTATCAACTTTATGAATACCTCTGAGACTGCACTACAGAATCCTGATTAAAATACTTGCTCATGTGAAGCCAAGAGCATATGATTCTAATAGCCTACATATTGTGCATTCTACACATAATCCGCGCCTATGTGGGGAAGATGTCATTGAGTCTCAGTGGTTTACAGCTAAAGTGGTACTAAAGAGTATGACTGTTATCACTGGGTGGATAATGGTCTATTCTGGAGATCATTACAGTGAGTCAAATGATCGAGAGACACATTTGTTTGTGTGTCATCATATCCTAGCATTCATTTCCAGTCTGTGTTAATAGCACAGCAAAACAAAGCATTGATAACCTTCTTCAAATTCCAGTGGAGGTAGTCTTTTAATATTGAATCCAGAGCAGAATTTGCAGGTGACAATCAGCCTATGACCAATGCAATTAAACCCTGTTCTGTATAAAACAGAATGGAAAATACACTTGGTGTGGTATCCCTGGTACCATTAAGAAAGAAGGCATTGTGACCTCTCACGCAGACAGATTCTTTTTTGTCCACAGATGGATATTCTACCTTTAACTGTAGAGTAGGGATGCACTGACATCTAGTGGACAAGCAAGCCATTGACATTTGGGGCACAAAATGCTATAAGAAACAAACTGCATAATAGTATTTGCGAAAATTGAGTTCAAATAAAATTTTAAGCATAAGTATATTTGTTTTTCTCAGAGTTGAAACAAGTTATTTAAATTCATATTTCAGTTAACATTATATTTTGAAGATATTTCTTTGTTAAAAATGCTACCACGCTGTCTTGTAAAACAGTAGTTGCTAACTAGATATCAGCTATAAGTAATAGTTTTATATGTTTTTATGTTTACATAATTCCAGAGACACCATAAAGATGGCAGGAATACTATCCATTTCATAGGCTTTTGTCTCATTGTCAAACATGCATGAATTAGAAAGTCAAGCTACCTATCAGAATGAATTTGAGAATTTTACAATTTGATCCCAAAATTGAAAAGCTGAGTCACATATGCACTGAAATAAGGTGGAAGAAGGGCATTTCAAGTTGAAAGAGAAGGATTATTTGTTCAGTTTCCTATGCACCATCAAGGGGGTCCATGAAATAGATTTTATTTATCAGTTTATTGAATGAGATGTTATGGGAAGTAATTAGTGTTAAAATGGGAGAAGAAAAATAGACAAACAACATCTGTCTCTCCAACTCTTGGATAGTGAACCAAGTGAGAAAGTAAACCAGCAACACAGATAAAGATTGTAAAATTTGAGTTTCACACTTGGTAAGGCAGATTAGAGACTATTACTCAACCCATGATGAGTATAATCTTTTTACTATCTTTTCTTTGTGGATTAAACTTAACACTGATGTCTTTACAGTGCTTCTGGCCAATTCTTACATAATTTCTACCTTTTCCAGATATATCAATTAGTAACAGTTTCTTGTACCCTTTATATATTTATGCTTTTAAGAAAAAAAAATATGATCCAAACTTAGAAACAGGGTAAAAATGAAGTGACTTGACTTTCAATGTCATACTTAAATTTATTTGACTCACAACTTATTATTTGAATTGAGCTCAGCCACAATGATGTTACATCATGATTTGTAGAACTCTCCAGTGAGATATTAAATATACAAATGGATACTGGCCAGACCGTATGTAAAGATAGAACTGTGACCCATGACCTGTAGGAACTAGGCCAGGAAACCAACTTATCATCTATAGTGAGCAACTCAGGAAGTCAACAGCTATCTACAGAAACAGTCCAGGAAGCCAATTGACTTTTATAAAAAGTCAAACCAAAATAGCTACGATTTAATCAATAACTGCCAGTTTCTTTAATTTTTACCCCTAATTCCAACTTAGGACAGACCAGAGAAAGCCAAAATTATACCTCCGGTCAATGGCACATTTTGCCCTAATTCCAGTATTAAAGCTATGGCTATCCTGTATCAACAGACACTAATCAGTGCTGAAGCCTTTATTTATTTTTTTTTTTCAAAAAAATCTTTCCTACTCTTATGCCTGCCTACGAGACTTTTAAAATGCAAGTGATAAGGTCTGACTCCCTTGCTACTCTGAATAATAACCTTTGCTTGTTTGATTGTTCTTCATTTACTTCTACAGTCCAGTAGATGGGAGAATCTCAAAGGTTAAGTTCTCATTGGTTTGTAGAACATTAGCCAGTTTTCTATATTGCCTAGCAACATTATCTTAACAATCTTTTTGCTAATGTCTAGAAGTAACTCTTCCTTATATGTTCATGGAGCCAGTATTACTAGCCCACTAGCACCTAATTACTGAGTAACTAAATATTGGACATGTATTCATCCTATATTTGTATGGGAATTATGTGATTAACATTTAGAAAATTATGCATTGAAAATAGAAAAGAAACAGAATGACTGTAAACATCTAAGAAGAATTATAAATCCATAGTCTATTAAAAGAGGAAACTAGACACTTATTAGATCTATAGGAGGTTTCTATTTTATTTTAATATTGTGAAGTAGTTGTCATATTTATTGAAAGAATTCACCAAATTTCCTCAGAGTATGAACAATTTGGAATTACATTAATGTGACTGACTCAACATCAAAGTTATATTAGCCAGTTTTTGACACAACAATCTTCCCCCTCTCCCAAATCATACATTCAACATTTATTCCACCCAAATGCTTGCAGGTCAGCTAGGGTGAGTTTGCTTTGGCTGTGGGTAGGGTTCAGGTCTTCAAATCAGCCCTACCTTTGGACTAAATTTGTTTTAGACAAACTCTCCCCATGGTGATGACAAAAGAACATGGAAATGAAACTCAGGCATGCAAGCAAGTTGAGATCAAGCTTGCTAGCATTCCATTGGCTAAAGCAAATCACCTATCTAAGCCCCAGCTTGGGGAGGAAAGGAAGTGTAGCCCATACACAGTTACAAAGTCAGACACCAAAGACTGTGAATGTATAAACTTCCAAAAGGAAGGGAGTAATTCAGTGTAATTTGTAGCAAACGCTAAACTGCAGAGGGAAAAAAACACTGTTGATCAGTTTTCGGAAAATAGGAAGATGGGAAATACTCACTTCCTAGAGTGAAGGACTTTGTGCTGATTTAATCACAAATCTTGAAGATATTTGAGAATAAAAGTCACAGTTTTCAGAAGCTATTTGCAGGTAAATCTGAATCAGCTTTAAACCTCTACCAGGCTCTGTAGTGCAAATCTAATAGACCTAATGTTAGGCATTTGAACTGTTGTTGTGCTCTAGTTCCCACAGGCAAAGTGAGCTGGAAGTAAACTATGCCCTGGAAGCCGAGCCCAAATCCTTGGGTTTAGGGGACAAGTATATTCTAAATAAAGACACAAATAAAATTTCTGAACATCTTACTATGCAGTATAATTGCAATATCCATGAAACTGCTGAAATTAAATCTAAAGTCTAACTTCATTGACATTTCTGTGTATATTCATCTCACACTTATCAAGAATTATTATCTATTAAAATATTAATAGCTCACTGATTGTGACAGATAGCCTTGGCTTAAATTTTTTATTAATAAGTGTATCAAACTTTTAAAATGCTCTTGTAGAATTAATAAAATTGGTATTTCAACTATCAAATTAAGTTCACCACCTTTTTCAAGTTTACCCAAACATCAGTGTCCAATGACATAGCCAACTGCTGAAAAACCTGAGATGTCTAGTAGAAAAATGTTTGCAACTCAAGTTGCTTTTTTCACTCAACATTATGTTTGTGAGATTTTTCCATCAATGCATATGGTTTTAGAGCCCTCCTTTTCAGTACTATATTGCATTCCATTGTCTGTGCATTCTGTTTTTAAAAACCATTCCCTTATTAAGATAAGCTTTTAGATAATAAAGGTAAATTAGTGGTTATCATTAGGGAAGGTGGAAGAAAGGTGGGGAATCTGATAAAAGGCATCAAGTCTATGGTGAAGGGTAGAGTTGGACTTTTAGTGGTGAATTTAATGTAGTATGTCTGTGTATTATTTGTGATGATGTACACCTCAAACTTATAATGTTACAATGCAATTTACTTCCTTGTATTGATAATTACAGTGATTATTTTAGTATGTCAAGCCCAAAACACTTTTGCTCACTTTGCCATCTATCCTTACATATATCCTAATGTCACTCCTGAGTGTGACACTCAATGTGTATTGGGGTTGTAATTTTAAGTAGGCAGAGTGTGTCCTATTGGGGTAATCTGTAGCCTCTCCACAACCCTCATCATAGAGACCAAAACCATTCCAGTAAGAAGAACATTGAAGATGTTCTAGCCTGGGTCACTTGCTGGGTCTTCATGCATCAGTGGCCATTTAATGGGAGAGGAATGGTCTCAGTCTCACATTTTTGGAACTAGGGTAGCTATTCATCAGGGCAACAGGCAGCTGAATCTCCACAGGTGTTGAAGGTAGAATATCAAGATGAGATAGACATTCCCAGCACCTTTTAAGACTTGTAAACTAGCAACAATATCACTTCTACCCTTTATTGGTCACAGATACAAAGCCAGTTTACTTTCAAGGATGATGTTTCAACTATCTGTTTCTCTATAACAAATCACCTGAAATCTTAGTAATTGTTCTGATCAGTATGATTTATTTGGCTCACAATCTGCCGTTTGAGCTATGGAGACAATTCAACTCTGCATCACTAGATGTCAGTTGACCACTCACCAGGTATGGAGGTTCTACTCCAAGATGACTCAATCACATGACTGCAAAGTCTTCTCCCTACAGAAATGTCAGGGAATAGATTAGCTTCTAAACAGTGTGCTGGCTGGGGACTAACAACAAGGATACCAATGGACTAGAAATGGCAACTGCTAGTTTCTTCAGGTTTGGCTTAGAAATGATCATAATACCTCTTCTCCTTTTTTAAAGTCACTACTCAGATTCAAGGGAAGAGAAAACAGGTCTATCTCTGAATGAAAAGATTGCCAAAGAATTTCAAAACCTACATTTTATTATTTTTTAGTTTTCTTTTTTATCAAGGTAGCATTGTTTACGTCACTAAAATGATTTAGAAGAACAGGTTCACATATCCTCTTATGTAAGCTACCACACTGCCAAAGCACCCAGTTTTTTACCATAGACCTTTGGATCCCCTATTTTTTAAAACTGCCATAAACATGCCCTAGGCTTCACTCTTCGGGGGTAACAAAGGTACCTTGGAAAGGGCATGGGTAGATACTAGAAGATACCAAGAGTTGCAGTCATTTTCATAACCAATGTGAGCAGAGGAGAGAGATTTCAGATTCAATATTTCTTCTGCTCTTTTTAACTAAGCTATTATTTTATTTATCTCAGTCTTATGTTAGCTATGACATATCAAAAGGTAAATTTAGAAATGCAACTCTTGTTTTTAAATGGCTTAGAGAATTTTATATATAAAGGCTTTGTAAGTGCTTCCCTTTTATTTCAAAATAAATGTTAGTACTTTAGCTCCCTCAGAAAGATGTGAAATCATGTTTTATTGATGGGATAACTATTATCCAACAACGGTGTAGGTAATCATCTTATTCCACTTGACAAGATGAACATAGCCATCTTTTGCACAGAAAAAAAATGGTGAAGTACTTGCCTACAGCTGTGTGATCAATGTAAAAATCTCTCATTTGTATGAAGAGCATAGTCATTGATTAGACATGGGGTAGGAAACTTTGTAAGCTGTATCCACCCAGAATTTTCTTTAAGTTGTCTTCTCTGACTTATGGACAGCAATTGAAATGACCTAGAGGTCACCGAACAGAATTACCAACTGACTTTCCACAGTTTCACTTATACTCATTCACAAAGGACTCACTCCATAGCACACACAGTTACTCTTTGGGGGAATAAATTATAAACTTCGGGTATCAGTTCAATTCCCAAGTGTTTATTTTCCATTCCCAGGGACTATTCTGGCTTCAGGGAAAGGATCTGACCACCTAGAAATCCTAAAAGTAAAATATCATCTATGGTCATACCACCCTGAACATGCCCAACCTCATCTAGAAATAAACTATAGCATCTACAAAGTATGGTTTAATAAGTCTTGCCCATATGTTCTAAGCAAATATAACCTCCTGGAGTGCATCAAAGTGGTAATAACTATGATCCATCAAGTCATAGATTGAGACAGTTTCTGCATTATGAGCTTTTCAAATGCTCTCAGTTAGGGCTCGAGTTATCCATGAATATAGGAAATCTTTCTTATAATTGCTTGTATAAAGAGCCTTGTTGTCTTTGTTGGAATGTACCATGAAGCACAGGAGCTGGCTTCATGAAACAGTCTGATAGCTGTACTGGTTGCTTTCTGGTTGGGTGTTTTGCCTTTCTTTTTCATTGGGTGTTCTTATTTTGTGACTTTCATCATGATACTGTGAGCTGGCTCTTTTCTTCTAAATTGAAGCCTCAAGGAAGATTTTCTTGGGAGAAGTCTGCCTGAGATTAGACAGCACTGAAGAAAATCTATTGTTCCAAGTGCTTCAGTTGGGAGGAAATGTCACAAGCTAATGTGCTAGAAAGTCAACTTAAGAATTTAGAAAATGAGCAACAAAGCAAATCCAAAAGTTGAGAGGAAGGAGAAGAAAATACAGGAGCAGATTTAAAAAAATGGATCAAAAAGACAAAGGTTAGCTCTTTGGAAAGATTATTGAGATGAACAAAGACCTAGGAACATCAGCAAGGGAAAAAGGGAGAGGCAAAAACAAATATGATTGGGAATGAAAGGACAGACAGAAGGCAATTGGGAATGAAGGCAGATTCAGCAGATTAAAACACACAACATTTTAAGTCATTTTCATACTAACAGATTTGATGACAGATAAAGTGGACAACTCTCCAGAAATACACAATTTAACAATATTGATTCAAGAAGAAATAGAGCCTAACAATACTAGAGCCATTAAGGAAATAGATTCAGTAATTTAAAACCTTCCCACAGGCAAGATATTTTTGAGGAAATTTCTATCAAATTTTCAAATATATTCTTCCAAAATTACAACTTTTCCAAAGAACAAAAGATGAAATATTATTCCCAGTTCATTCTAAAAAGGGAGAATAATTCTCATCCAAATCTTTAGAAAAGAACATGAAAATGACCAGCCTGTTTCATTCATTGAATATCTTTATAACCCCAGGGTAGAAAAGAAGCTTTAGGCAAATGGCAAAAATCATTAACTATAATAGAAAAAATGATAAAAATCTACATTAAAATTAATACCAGTTTACTGAATAAAACACTCTCAGTGCATTCAGGCATCATAAGATAGGAAAAATATATTTCAAAACACATACTAAAGACAAAGCATTGATGTCTAACTACAGAAAAAATTCTTCAATAAAAAAGATGTACAAAAAAACGAATGCTTTACACAGAAATGAATTACAAACAGCAAAGAAAAAATGAGCAACTATATTCCCAATGTAAGAAATATAAAAAATATAAATTAAGATACTAAAAAGGTATTTTATATAGACTAGTAGGCAAAATGAAGAACTCTAAAAATACTGTACCCCCAATAAAGTAAACTTGAGGGTTGGGGTAAATAGAGTACGCATGCAAGCAATTTTGTCTTCTCTTATAAATGTGAACATTCACATACCCTAAGGCAGAGTTATTCCTTGCTTGGGAACAGCCTAGAGAAACTCTTGAACATGTGTTCAAGGATTTAGTTTCTAGAATGTCCATAAAGGGATTGTAGTAAATAAGGGAATAATTTAAAATGTTTCTCAACAGGAAAATGGGTAAATAAATTATGGAATATTCAATTAGTGAATATTTGATGGACTAACAATTGAATAAACTACAGCTATAAGTACTTATAATAAGGAATCTTAAAAACATATTGTTGAGGGAGAAAACAAGGACTAGAAAACTAAATACAATAAGATACCTTTAGAGACATCTAAAAGCAAGCAAAAAATACACCATAATATCACTTTTATAAGTTCACAAACAAGCTTGTACCTAATTGTGACAACAACATCTAAAAATTAAACAAAGGGCTTCATAAACAAAAGTAAAGATAAAGGCCAGCTCTGGTGTCGTGACAATGTGACAGTGATATGGGAACACACACAGGTACACTCAATGGTGCTAGTAATAATTTCATCCTTGAAATATTCTTGTGGGTACAATATAGGTGTTTATAGTTAGGTTTTATAATCTACAAATGTTATACTTTAATGTATATAAAATATTAGATATTTGTTATCTAATTTTGACTTATTTTTACTTAAAATTTTTAATTTATTTGTATTTAAAATGAGAGATATAAATGATCTGGAAGCTACCTATTGAACCAGGAAGCTAATGCAACACTGCTGGCTCCTGGGCTATGCAAACTCCTTTACAATCCACCCCAGATAAATAAACGCTGCATTCCCTGCAACTTCTTTGGTTAAAGACACCCAAGTCAGGATGGAAAAGACATCAACAAGCTAATCTGCCACATGCTATCACCATGTTTAATATAGTGTTAGGGTCGGTAAAAGACTAGAAAAGAAGAAAACATAGTTTTTCCAAATAGCATTTGAAAATTATCTGATCCATTACATAGAAAACTCAAGATGATTAATGTAATGGTGAATTCTGTTGGGCAACGTGCCTGGGTCACAGGGTATCCAGAAATCTAGTAAAACATTAGTCCTGAGTGAGTCTGTAAAGCTGTTTCTGGAACAGATTAGCACATCAATTGTTGGCCTGAAGAAAATAGGTTGTCACCCCCAATGTGTGTAGGCATCTTCCAACTCACTGAGGGTTCTAATAGAGCAAGAAGGTAAGGAATGTTGAACTCTGTCTCTGCCTGAATGAGCTGAGAGGTCTTTTTGCTTTTAGACTGTGACTTTGGTTGTTGGCACCCTTTATTCTGTAGACCTCATATTTTAATTAACATAACACCATTGACTTTGTTGGGTCAGCTTACAAAAACAGATTGTAGGACTTACCAGCCTCTGGAATCAACCTAGACAATTTTTTGCAGTAAATCTCATTATATAATATTTCTATATTATGTATGTTATAAAGTTATAATTACTAAACAGAATTAGCAAGCTTGGGGTATATAGAGATATATATTATATATATAATTATATATGGCTACATAACATGTTATGTACATGTTATGTAGCCATATATAATTATATATATAATGACTACATATTATGTAGTCATAATATGCACATATTATATAGTATGTACCTATTATATAGTTGGAGTATATACCTAGATACTCCAAACCTGTTAATTCTGTTTCTCTGGAGAACCCTACACTACCAAGTCAAAGAAATTTTATAGCAAATACCCCATATACCCACCACTTAGATTCTATTATGAATATTCTACCATAAATGCTTTATCATGTATCTACATATTTATTCATTAATGAATCATAGTTTTGTAATGCATTTCAAAGTAAATTGTAAACATCAGCCCACTTTCCCTCTTAATATGTTCACATACATTAGTATTAACTAAAGAACTGAAATTCAATATTTGTTTTCTTTTTTGTTGAGAGTAAAATGCACATGAATACATTTTATGCATGCAATGAAATGTACATGCACCATGTTTAGCAATGCATATTAATTTGCAATTCAGACTTTACCAAGATACAGAGCATTATCCTTCCTACTAAATACTTGCCCAATATCACAGTCAAGCACAGCTTTTCATTTATTCATCACCATAGAAAACTTTTGCCTGCTCAAGAACTTTATGTGTACCAAACTATGCAATTTATACTCCTCAAGTAAGGTCTCTTCCACTGAACATAATATAATCTGCTCCTTTTAATTGTTGTATAATATTTTATTGTATTGTTACCCCAAAGTTTGCTTACCCAAGGGGTTTTCCCACTTCAGGTTTATGATGATTAAAATGAAACATTCTTAAATCTTGTGTGAACATATGTTTCATTTCTTTTGTGTAAATAACTACCTGAGAGTGAATCTTATGGGCCATAAGATGGGTGGGTTTATATTTACATAAGAATTTCATTATTTAAGAAATGTCCAGATCTTTTCATTTTATACTCCCACTAACAACTAGCAGTTGTACTGCATCCTTACCAACGTTTGTTTAGGTAAATTATTTTAATTTTAGTTATGCTGGTGGGTGGATAATATCCTACGGTGGTTTTATCTTGTATTTTTCTGCTGAATAATTATGTTGGCATTTTTCCATGTGCTTGCTGATAATTCAATATCTTTTTTGACATGTCTGTTCAAATTTTTGCCCATTTTAAAACAATTTCTTTTATTAAATTATGCACATTTTTTGTATATTCCACATGCATGTTATGATCATATATATATTGTGTAAATAATTTCTCCCAGTTTGCAACTTATCTATTTTCTTATTGGTTTCTTTGATAAGCAAGTTGTTAATTGGACTTTATAGTCTATTTTTAATTAATGTCTTTACTTAGTAATGTCTGTACTTAGGTAGCATGCAACTATATTTTAAATATTTTTTAAATATTTCCACAAAAACATGAAACAACGTTTTCAAGTAAGTGCTAGGATAGTTTACTTATCCCATGAGGAAGCAGGATATATAATGGGAAATAATGGGACTGTGAATTATTATGCATTACTGAAGCAATGAAGCCAGGACCCCATATGGGCATTTCTATTCAGTGAAATGATAGGGGGCCATCTAGTTCTGGGTGCCATTGTCTCTTCCTTTAGATTTGTAAATGTTAATAAGACCATTGTCTCTTCCTTTAGATTTGTAAATGTTAATAAGAGCTGGGTAGGACTTTGATTTGCATACAGGTCTGACAGGACTCTCCACCCCAGGAGTTCTTTTGGCAGGAAATAAGGATATACATATTGGTTGAGGGACAAAAAAAAGAAAAAAGAAAATTCAGCCATTTGGGGAGGAAAAATGGAGGCTAGGCCATGAGGCCATGAGGAGCTTCAGGCCAGGCAGGCCTTAGCCCAGCCTGGTAACTCATAGCTCTTAAAGATTGGGGTACCTATGCCCCCTAGGTGTCATTGTCATTATCTCCTGTTTAAAATTGCAGATTTCAAGGAGGATATGCCAAAATGTGAGAATGGCCTTGATTAGAAATTCCTTTCAGAAAGATACAAGGGGAAGGAAGAAGTAAAACAGGTTTTTTCTTTGTGATGATATCTCAGGTGCTATTCCTGGAAGGTGGGAAAACAGAAAGAGGTTTGGAACAAAAAATATAAAGAGGTTTGGAACAAAGAAAGGGGATTAGAATTCTGATTCTGGATTTGGATTCTGATTCAGGTTTGGATTCTGCCATTTCATAGGATAAAGATGTGAGCCATGTGAGCTTGGCCATGTGGCCAAGGCCTGGGCTTGTAGCCTTTGACTGGCCCAGGCTAGCAGCATGTGTGCTAAAGGGAGCTAAGGAGTTTGCAGATCTGAACTCCGGGTTGGAGTTTGTTTTGCTGAGTTTAACTTGTGTCTGGGAGAGGCCGTGTGGAAGTCAGGCCTGAAAAGAAAGTGAGTGAACTTTGCTGATTCCGGTACTACGGAACTTCTACTACGTGGAGGAGGACAAGAAGAAGACGGCATGGAAGAGTTGGAGCACGCCAAAGGAAGATGATGTCTTCAAACACTTGGAGATGAACTCTGACTGACTGATGTTGGTAAGATGATCAGGACTGAGAGACTAAGGATTTTTAGACAATCTGGGGAAAGGACTTTGGACAATGTTGAGAAAGGTTTTGGCCAATGTTGAAGCAATTTGGAGTTTTACATACATGTTTCTTTTAGTAAGTCTTTTTTTTTCTTTTTACCCAGTTTTATTAATAAGCATAAGCTGAGTATGCCTGCTGAAAGCTAAAGAGGTTGGAAATTTGAACTTCATGTTGGAGTGTACCTTGCTGAGTTTGATTTGTGTCTGGGAGAGGTAATGTGAAAGCCAGGTCTGAGAAGAAAATGAACTTTGTTGGTTCCTGTACTATGAAGTTTTTTTCTACTACCTGGAAGAGGACAAGAAGATATAGATAGCAGGGAGGAGTTGGAGCATGCCAAAGAAGCACGCCAAAGGAAGATGTTTTTGAACATGTGGAGATGAACTCTGACCCATTGGACATTGTTGAGACAATCAGGACTGAGACTGAGGGTTTTTGGACAATCTGGGGAAAGGACTTTGGATAATGTTGAGAAAGGTTTTGGACAATGTTGAAGTAACTGGAGTTTCATATGTTGTTTTTTTTTTATAGTAAATAGGAAATCACTTTGTTTAAAAATAAATTAGTCTCACTCTAAGAATATTGTTTTGGTTTGGAATTTTAGTGAGTAGGTTGGGATGGTGGAAAGAACCTGGAAGTTTGAAGAGGGTAAATTGAAGCAAACTAGTGTAAGAATTTAAACTGTGTTTCTGTTTTTTTTTTTTCTAGGTCTGAGAGAAGGGGAGAGAGCTGGAGAGAGAAGGGGAGAAACTGGTAGCTGATTTTTGCATACCAATAGTAGGTGTACAGTGTAAATGCTAATTAACTGCTTTGAGTCTGCTTCCTAGAGAGAAGCAGGCAGGTGTTTTGAGTTCAAGTTGAAAACCTTCCTTTTCTCTTTATACCATTTCATTACTAGCTCAAGAAAAAAAAATAGATCAATGAAATATAAGAGTCCAGAAATAGGACCAAGGATATATATTTGGATTTTCATATATGTGCAAGTGTATGTAGGTATACAACAGAGTTGTCACTCCAAGTTAAGAAGGAACAGAGTGGATAATTTAGTAAATGCAGCTTAAAAAATAATCTCTGTAGTTAGAGGGAAATGAAATTGAAACTCAAATTACAACATATACAAAAACTCCAAGCATATTAGAGATCTGAATTGAAAAGGTAAAACCATAAAGATAAAGGTAGAAAGTATATAAAAATATCTCTGAAACCTTGGGATGAGAAAGGATTTCTTACATAGGATCCAAAAAGTATAAACTGTCAAGGGAGAAACTGGTTGATTTGGCCACAACATTGAGAATTTTCTCTGACAAAGCACATAAAGTTGTCAGACATGTGACAGAGGGAAGATATCCAAGTTATTCATAACTCACAGGAGACTAGTATCTAGAACTAGTAAGGAAAATTTGAAAATCAGCAAAAGAGAGAAACGAAAAATGGGCTATAGCTATACATCTTAGTTGGTACTGCACGGTATTGCACAGTACTAAAACAATGTGCCACAGACTTTGGTTTATAAACTACAAAAATTTATTGCTCTCAATTCAGGAGGCTTGCAGTTCAAGCCAGGGTGCCAGCATGTTTGAACTTCAATGAGAATCTCTTCCGGGTTGCAAATGACAACTTCAGGAATAGCCTCATATGGTTTAAAAAGAGTAAGTAGCTGATCAGTCTTTTGATAAAGTCACTAATCTCATTCATAAGGGTTGCACCCCTTCATGACCTAATTAGCTCCCCAAAGCCCCACCTACAAATACCAACACACTAGGAATTAGGATAGCAACATATGAAACTGGGAGAGCTAGAACCTTTTAGTCTATAACAATATAATTAGGAATTTTAAAAACACAGATGATTTAGAGAAATATGAAGAGACATTTGATCTCACTGCTAATCAGAGATATGCTAAAGGAAGACAATATGATACAATTCTATGCTGGCAATATTGACCACACTAGAAAACTGGAAATATCAAATGCATGGAAGTCTTGAGAAAAAGGATTTTTACAGATGAAAGAAACACAAACTATTTCAAACAGTATGATGAACAATTTGGCATTATTCATTCCTTGGTACAAACTGTAGATAACCTCTCAAACAGTTCACAGGCAGACAAGTACACGGATGTTTATTTCAGCTTTGTTTGGGGGAGTAAGATTTATCTCCAAAAGAATGGGTAAGTAAAATGCAACAAGTGTCTGTGATGGAATGCTATGACAGCTATTTAATAAGAGTAATAAATTAACTCTATCAAGTGCATATAAATAGTTATTTAAAGCATAATATTGAAAGAAAAAAGGGAATTTGATTTATATCTCAGTTAAAAATATGTAATTTTAAACTAACCAAAATCTAAAAAAAAAGCTAGCCAAAATCTAGTTAAACTTTTTGAAGGTGGGTAGGAAGTTCATTTCTTAAATACACCAGAATGAGTGTCACAAATGTGAAATATCATTGAAAGTGGGGTGAAAAAGGAAAATGAAATAAAAGAGGTGTGTTGTACAAACTAAAGTACAATAAGATCCTTTCCAGGTGTACACACACACACACACACACACACACACACACACACACCATACCCCATACTCCAGTTCACTAGATATGTTTAAAAACTGTTTTTATTACCTATGGAACCCTCTGTTCTTATAGCCTTCATTTTATCATCTTAACTGAAAAGCTACTACAGGAAATTGTTGAAAGCTTTGTTGAAATTACAGAAAAGTCTGGAATACTTTTGAGCTCTCAGAACCAGAACCATGTAAAAAGTTACTAAAAAGTTATTGCTGCTGACACAACTTACATTGGTAATTGTCAAAACCCTCTCCAAATTTCCACAAACAACACTGATCATTTCTTAGGAATGTTCTAGTTTTTGTTTTTATGATTAAATTTTAAGCACATAATTCTTACTATCTCCCTTTGAGAACCAGGTCATATTTTCTCAACTTTACCATTTTTCTGCTTCTCCCATTCTCCAAAATTAAAAAAATAAGGATGTTAATAATAATAATCTTAAAGTAATAAACCTAAAATAAAGTCTTCAGGTTCCTTTGGGTCTCTAGGATGTAACCCATCTGAGCAAGTCTGGGCAAAAGCATTAAATATAATTAAATTTTTGCTAACTCATTAATATTTGATGCATTTTCACACCAAGACATTGATTATTCACTAAAGGCCTTCGCTTACAGGAGCTTCAATGATTTAGAATGATACATAAAAATATAAACATAACACAGAGAGAACTAGCAATGGAATATAAAGCTACATAATCAGTATTCAGCTGTCTCTTTAAAAGATATTTACATGGTGATATAGTGAAAAAGAAATCAGAGGTACAAATTCTCATTCCCAGTTGTCCACTAATGACCTTCATCTGTAAAATGGTACACTATTTGTCAAGAACAAATGAGATAATGGATGTGAAATATCCTTGTAAACTGTAGTGCACAAAAAAAAATGAGTATTTTAATTTTTATTTCTTAAATTGTTTTAAAAAATGGAAGGGTGTATTAGCTAAAATGTTTTTAATTACATGAGAGTAGCAACCTAATTCCAATTGGTTTGAGCAATGAAAACAATTTGTTAGCTCAGTGTCTGGAAAAGCATAGCAGGAGGCTGGATGCCTGGGCTCATTTGGTAGTAGGCATGGCTATTTTATCGCCCTCTGTTTTTCAGTTCAGTTTTGCAATAAATTCTCTGCCTTCATGGTCACAAAATGATTGCCAACAGCAGTAGGACTTCCTGGTATGAACCTTGAGAGTTTAAATGAAATTCCTGAAGTGTCTTTGGCTCTGGTTTATTAAAGATGGCACTGACATGGCCATTTAGTAAACATCACTATGGATAGAAGCATAGCATGCACTGATGGGCTTAAGTTTTCCAGGAATTATGGCTTAAGTTACTGCTTTGTACAACTGGGGGGGGGGGTAATTCATGTATCATTGAGAAACAGATGCTGGAAAGTCACTCAACATAGCAGACTGCTATGGGTCTCTGGATAGAAGTTAATCTCTACATTGGACATTCTTTGAACAGGGAGTAGGACAGCCAGTTCACTAATTGTGAACCAAAAAAGAATTGTGAGAAAAAAAATTCACTGCTATTAATTGTCTCATCCCTAAATATTTCTCTCCCCAAATTCTCTGGATATTCTCCCACCTTAATTAGCGAACCCAGAGACTAAGTAAGTTATCTTCATCCATGATTATCATTGCCCTTGTCATTTCACTTTGGTAATGTTTGCCTCCAACATCCTAGTGAAACTCTTCTGGAAAACAGCGTGTTTTTCTATTCTAATCTTACATAACCATTTAGAGTCATGGGATTGTACTGCAAGCTCCTATCTCTTCAATTTTGATAGTCTGTGACCTAAGTCATCATCCCCCCCTTTCCCCCCTGCTTATTTCAGTTTCCTTTACTGGTTCTTCTGGTATGTTCAATAAATGATGACATGTTTCTGGCCTCTCTTCATGTTCCTGTTTTCTTCCGCTTAAAAATTCTTGGGATTTCAAATATCACCTCTGTGTCAATGACTCCCACATAAAAATTCACCCCAAACCCTTTCCTATATCCACTACCCCCAAAGATTCTAAATCAACAACTGCAGAGTCCTCCCAGTCAAGCATTCAAAACAAAGTTTATTGCTGTTATAATTATATGTGCCTTGGAATAAAAGCAAGCAGAAATTTGTTGCTATGTGATGGATGGAACTAAATACCACTAAGTCACACAGCCATGAAAGATAGACATGTCAGTGTAATGTCAACTCCTCTCTCTTCACCTTCCTTATCACAAAGCTATCTTTGCCATGCTTGCCCATAGTCCCTGTTTGACCCTGGTATGTATCAAAGTGTGATTCTGGACTAGTGCTCTTTTCCCCCCATGTGTCCTCTCTGCTTCCTTGCTGCATATTCCCTGCACAATTAATGCAAATAAAGAGAAAATATAAAAGTTTTAATCATATCATTCCTTTATTTAAAATGTTTCAGTTTCCCCATTGTAGAACAAATTAAAAAAAAAATTCTTTGAAAGGGAATGCTATGTGATTGCATGGACAGTTTCCACAACAACTTCTTTTGAATCAGTAAACAGAATAAAATATAGTATTTTAATCTTGTGTTTCCCTCCAGCACTATATCTCTAGTGGATATTATATCACTTATTGCCACAATACAAAGTATATTCTCAAATTCCCATTTTATAGATAATAAAACTGAGAGACAAGAAGGTTGGGTAACTTGCTGAAGAACACACAAGTAATAGAGCAGATAACTGAATAATTGGTAGCCGAAAACTAGAGTTCACTTTTTAACCATTCATCCAAGGGCCTATATTTCACAATCTAGGTTCTGTTAGCCTGCCCAGGGATAGGCCAAAAATTACATTAAAGTGTTCATATACATGTAAATTTTGCTTGTAAGAATATTCATCTTTCCTAAGCTCTCAAAAGAATCCATTGCCCAAAAATAAATGAATAAAAATACTACAAATAGCTGCTATATCACTGTGATAAGGACTACAAAGTGACTTTCAGAAATGTTTCTTGGGTAACATTGAAGATTGTATGACTTTGGACCATTTTGTTACTACATCCTGTTCATTTAAAAGCCATATACATTCACAGATCCTGAGTGTATCTATTAAATGTGTTTCCAATGAGGTGTGCATATTTGTCTCCTAAGGCAAGAGTGGGGGCTTCTCCAAAGAACAAGAAATGCCAAGAGTTCCTCCTGGCCAAAAGCTGAGGCATGCAATTGAGCAAAGTATGTGCAATTGAAACAACTCACCTTCAACAAAACATGAAATAAAAGATCAAACCTGAACCATAGAGAAATCCTTCAAGTAATATCATTGCTGAAGCCCTTTCTTTTTCTTTTTTTTTTGACATTCACACAAAACAAGATTTTATGCAGATTCCAGGGGAGCCCCCCTGCAAAATAAAACGTGATTCAAGCCATCTTCTCACAAGAGGAGTGGAAGGATGCAGCTTCATAAAGGGGAGGGGGCAAGGAACAGGTTGCAGAAGGTACTTCCAGCCAGCACTGAATCACAGCAAGCTCTATAGCAGATATACATGCCCCAAGGAAGAGTAAGGATGGGCGTGCACATTTGGAATCTGCCTTTACTGCTCATCAACTTGAGTAAGGTCAGGCCTGCTCTGTGATGAGTTGAGTCTGTGACTCTTCCATTCCTGGTGATTTTTATTTATTTATTTTTATTATAAAATTTATTCCAGTTGACAATTTAGGCCATAGACATGTACATAAAAATTCCATAAAAGGGATCAGTATGGGGGGGGGGGTTGAGGAGGGGTGGAGATGGGAGGGAGTGGTCAGGAAGGGAAGGTGGTGGGTGGTGGTCCCCAGGGAATACAAAGATGTGAAACACATATATAAAAAAATAAATTAAGAAAAAAAGGAATCAGTACAATTTCTATGCTGGGGAAAAGCAGCTCTCTTGCCTTCCTAGCACTATGCAGATGGCTCTCTTTTTCTTTCTCCATTCACTAATAACCCTCTTTTTTTAAATTTTTTTTTAATTTGCATATATATGTATGTTTATATTACATGATTCCATTATTGTGTACCCAGGGATTTCCCACTTCACTAACACTTGTTAACCATCCTGATCCTTTGTGCTCTTCACCTCCCCACCTTCTTCCCCCTCCTCTCTCACTCCATTGTTCAGTCCCATTGGTTGTTTTCATTCTTTCTTATTCGTTTGTTTGTTTTTCCCTATATCCATCATAAAAGAGAGACCATCTTGTATTTCTCTTTTTCCTTTTGACTTATTTCTGCTAATATGAGTCTTTCTAGTTCCATCCATGTTGCTGCGAATGACATGTGTTTGTCCTCCTTGATTGATGTGTAGTATTCCATCATGTGCTGAAGCCCTTTCTTTGCAGGAATACAGAGCCACATTCAGATTCTCCCAGTTACAAATGTCCTCAATTGAGGTGGTCATCTTCTCCAGACCTGGATATTTGCAAAGTTCCTTGCTTGCCTTGATTAATGACTCCCTCCATAAAGCCAGTCTTGTGATGACATGACAAAGTTCCTCTGTCCCTGTGTGTTAACAGTACAGCAGAACCATTAGCTGTTGGCAATTGTCCCAAAATTGCTCTGAAGTTGTAGAAGAATTCTAATGAAATGTAAAGCATTCATCAAAAAGAACATAAAAGATTTTTCCAAACTCGTGTTCAGTACTTTCATTTAATATTATTCCTCTTTTGCAAACATAGGTATTTCCCATGTGAGGAGAAAGAATAATAGTCTTTTTGAAATGTCTTCTTCATCTTTTCTGTGCTTTCTTAATTTTAGGTTATGAACACACACTGTTGTCATAAGAGAAATGAAAGCATAAACATTCTTTAATTTTTCTAAAGTCATGTACTATTGTGGACCTCAATGATGGTCCTTTGATATAATCAACAGGAGAGATATGCTAAAATGAAGATCGACTGAGGTAGAATCCCTAGATTCAGGATCTAGAATCTGAGCAAATAGTACACAAAAGTTCAGTTCAGTAGCCTCCCAGTTATCAATGGACACAATTGATTGCCCACCCAATACATTCCCCATCGTTCCCCTCTTACTATTACCCATATTTTATTTGGGAGGCCATTTTTCTCCATATCTCCCATGTTTATTTGTTTGTTTACTTTTCAGAACTTGCTCAACCTTCCCCTCATTCTAACAGCATTCTATGGCTGTTTTACTCCAAGCATGGATTTAACTGTATGCGATCTATGCAGTCCACTCAGGACTTGATCAGGACCCTCAATGCCTTATCAGATCTGAGTGTATACCCTATCATCCTATTCCCTATGACAGTCATCTTTATACCATGAAGAAAATCCAGATAAGGCAGAAAATGATACCATGGCAGTTAGGGTGGAAAGGAACTGAGATCTTGCTGCTACATCAAGTTGCTATATCAGCCAATTGTGGATCTTTACTATCTCTGGAAGTGCAGGTGTGTGAATTATTAAACCCTCTTTATTGAATAGGCCAACTGAAATGACTTCTATGTTGCCTGCAACATAGTATACTAACTGGTATACAAGTCCTTATAAATCTTGGTTTTGGTTGCAACAGAATGTATCAGCAGATTTAATTTAACCTAGCACTATTCTGGAATACCAGAATCAATATCTAACTACTTCCCTGGTAATCAAATCACATTTACTCAAAAGATTAGGGGGAAAAAGGTATGATGTATTACACTTCATGATTTTTTTTAACATTCATGACAATATTCCCTCTATAAAAACACCCTGGTTTCAGCTATCCTCACCTCCAAGATTGCCATAGTATCTACACAAGCTTCTCTCTGAACCTACTGGTCCTATAATGAGGCATCTGGTTGTGTATTGCCACCTCTAATTTGGACTTTACCTTTCTGCCAACCATTTTGGATTGACTCTCTACTGAGATCATCTATATAATTTTTCAGTTCATTGTCCTCCTAGATATTGGATTTCAGATATACCTACTTTTCTCATTTCTCTGCCATGATTTGGTCTCACATCCTACAATGGATGAACCCAGAAGTCTGATAGGGAGATGACTAGTCTGTACTGGAGAAACTAGGAGTACAATAAATAACAAGCTTCAATCTCCCTTGATAAATAGTGAGGTCACTGAGTTGAAGATTACTCTGATATTAGTTCCAGTTTTAAGATGCAATAAGATGGAACAGCCTTACTCTTGGGGTGTTCATAAGCCTGGCATTGAGCAGAGGACTTGGTAATTACCATTTCCAATTGTACTTTTCTGTCTAACAATTGAACATTAAGCTCATTCCATTTTTGCTAGAAATCAGGCGCACATTACTTAACATTTTCAGTCTAATTTTTCAGACTATAAGACACATTTTACTAATATAAAATGGTAATTCTCAGATATAAAATCCCATAATATCACTCTCTTCATTAATCCCTATTGGCAGCTTCGACTCTTTGCATATCATAAAAGAGAGAGCTATCCATTCACCTACGCAAAAACTCCATGTCTTACTGACTCAGATTCTATGTCCCAAATCACCAACAGTTCCTAGATGTCACTATTTCAATTTCTTTGTCTTTTCTGTTTTCTCTAGCCGGAATATCCTCACCCAACTTCTTCATGCCAGTAAGTTTCAAGTAAATTTTATATCCTCAGTAAGGTTTCTCTGATTTCTCTCAACTTGTGTGGCATCTTCCACGTAAAGGTGGACAGATAGTAGGGGAAAGAAAGGGGCTGCCTGCCACTTAAAGCACCAGTAAATATTTTTGATTGTGACCAGTCAGATCCAAACTTCTGTTTTATAGAAAGTAGCCCCCAAATGATAAATCCCAAGTGTTAGGACAAAGCACTTTCTTTAAAATATTACATTAATATAATAGTGCTTCTATTTATACCTTACTTCATTTCCATGAAGTATTATTCAATGTACAAAAATATATGTATTTCTAAGTGAAAACAAAAGTTGAGGAAATTAGTATGGAGGGAAAAATCAGGATTGTAGTAATAAGGTGACTCTAGGAAAGGAGTCTGTTTTGGGGCAAAGAAATATTTTTGTTGCTGCCTCTAAAACTTCAATCAATGTCAGGATCTATTGTTCTAACTATCCCCCCCATGGATTCACCATTGTTGTTAGATCCTGGGAAAGAAAGAGTAGATATGAAAATCTCTTCATCTTAAAACAAATTAAGAAAAATAGAGATCTTGTTGTGTTTTATTAGTTAGCCAGGATATAAACTTAAGAACTACTGAAATGATATCTGCAATCTAATCGGCGTCTTCCAGAGCATAGCTGAGCAGTGGGCAAATTAGTAAAAAGACTGATATGATCAGAGACAGGTTGCAAAGAACTCCTTCCTCCACACCAACTCAGAGGCCTCTAGACAAGAGCTGCAGATTGTATCATGTCAATCAAGCTGCCATATGATGGGTGAATGCTTATGAATTGGTGTATAAATACAAAATACATAAATACAAAATACATTAAAATGGAGTGATGTAATTAAGAAAATAAATTCCTAGTGTTCTCTAAGATTGCTTGCCCCCAAAAGAGATTGTTCCTCAGAGTCAAGTCAGCCTTAAAAGAGGGCCCTTGGACCTTGCAGAACCATGTCCCAAGAATAGTCTTAATATAGATTAACCTTCAGGTGAGCACAGGGCATTGGCTTACCTCAGCTCAGCTCCATGCCTGATGACCACAGAGCTTAAAAGCCAAACCATGCAAATGTCTAGCAGAGCTTACAAACAAGACCAGTACTAAAGAAGAAAATTACGGAAATCCCAAGCTAGTATGCATAATCTCACTGCTGTGCATATGAGCACTTCACAGCATTCACACTTGAGCTGTCCTACAACAGTACATTTATTATCTGACAGGATGAGAGAACTCCAGCAATACATTCCCTTCACCTCTCTTCCCATTAGGCCAGAAAGAGGAAAAGATTCAGTCTTGATTTGTGCACACAACTAAAAAGAGATGCAACAGATGTAATTGAAATCTTGAGAGTGACAGTGAAAATGACAAGAACAGCACAACTGAATTGCTTGCTTCCTGTGTGTCTCAAATACCCTATGAAGCACTCTATATATATACTGCCTCACCTTGTTTTCAATTCTATAGGATAGAAACTATCATTGCACCTGTATTTACTGCTGGGGTAACTGAAGCAAGCAGCACTTAAGCAAACAGCACAACTATTAAAATCTACACTTATTTTGGGGGTTTTGTTTTTGTTTTGTTTTTTTTGAGACTAGGTCTCGCTATTTTTGCCCATGGAACCACAGGCTCACGTTGCCCAGGGTACCACAGATTCAAGCAATCCCCAGCCTCAGCTTCCCAGATAGCTGGGATTAAAGGCGCACACCACCACGCCCAGCTATTTTTTGGGACTAGGTCTCGCTGTGTTGCCGGAGTGGGACTCAAACCGCGACCCATAGCCCCAACCGCTTCATAGGCTGAAGCTTACAAGCACGCACCACCATGCCAGGCTCAGACTTAGGAACTCTTAAAGACACATTCTTGACCATACCCAGCATTTCACTTCTAATAACTCAATTTTAACAATAGTGAAAATAAAGTAACATAACACACACACTGGAAGAATAAGATAAAATAAAATAATGAATTGAATAACTTCTACAGGTTGAAACACAGAAGCCAGGAAATGTAGATTTTAAATAGTCTCATTTTACTTTTTATTCATCCACTCTCATATATACGATCAGCATCCTAGAGGCTATTCTAGGAATTAAAAAGTCACTCATCCCTAAGACACACAGTAGAAGAGTAGAAATTATAGTGGTGTTATTAATTTTTGTCTATGATCTACTGTGAATAGCCATAAATAAAGACACTTAACTTAGCTAAATGAAAATGTAGGCTTCTGTTTTTGTTTTCCACCATGAAAAATAAAATAGAAAGCAAAAGGTAATTGAAGATAATAAATTCCTTAAATTTTACAAATATTGAAGAACTTTAAGTAGGAATTTATGTTTGGATTTAGGAGAGAATGGTTTCAGGTGTGGATAAAAATCAATCCTTGGGGTTCTTTCCGGTCAGTAGCCATTCCAAGTAATTACAACTTGCATCATTAGACCATGGCCAAATCGATCTCTTTATTTAAAGCTACACTAGTTAATGTTATTTTTTATTATTATTTTGGTGGTTGAAATTTAGTGCTCTGTAGACAGTTGGATTTGAATTTTAATCCCAACTCCAAGACATATGAGTGATATTACCTTGGACTAGTTACTTAAATTCTCTTAGCTCTAATTTCTTTGCCTGTGAAATATGCATAATAGCATTAAATATTAAATAATATTTATTATTAATAATAAATAATATTGTATATAATTTATATAAAATATTTATTTATATATATAAATTGTAATTAAATATTAAAGAATATGAAAGCACCCTTATAAGGTTACTTGGGTGATACAGGAGAGGAAGTACAGTGACCACTAGTCTCATCATCATCTCTATTATCACATTCACTCCTGCCATTACCAATAAACTGGTAGGAAAAATAGAAAGAGAAAATCTTTATTTTCTTAGAAGAAAAAAAAATCCTAACCCAAATGAATAAACAAGGGCTGATCATATGGGTAATTAGTAAAATAAGGGTCAGTCTTTTGCTGACCCCAACTTCTATAGATGCATTGGGTGGGGCAGTGTGTTCTGAAAGGGAATGTCAGCAAGTGCATCAAGTCAAAGAATTTGTGCTAAATTATAAGAGGCTGGAGGAAAAGCAGTACATCACAGCAGTGAGAGGCCACTAATCTCCAAGGATGGCAAGCAGAACATGGAAAAAGGGAGAGGATGTGAGGGGCCTTAGAACATACTCTCTCAGATAATGGTCCCTTGGCAGACTGGGTATTTTAAGCTGAAGAAACTTGAGAAAATGGCAGAAGTAGGAAGGTCATTCTGACTTCATCCCTTTTGATTTCCTTCCCAGAGGCAGGTCTTGAAAGCATCATGTGAGAAGAACCCTCTTCTAACAGAAGGAAAGTTGCCCTTGTCAAGGAAGATGAAGGGGCACTGAGAGGAAAGCTAACAAACAGGTCTCAGTAAGTCTCCCCAGTTTGCTGCAATGACCTCACACTCCTTCACCACCACATTCCTCCATGCCCGCCCAGGCAGGCAAACCTCATATCAAACACTCATGCCTGCTCTTGAGGTATGCATTTCCAGCTGAGGGCTCCTATGTCATGTAAAACCTATAAATCTGCTTGGTTTTTTTCCTATTAATCTGTCCTTGTTCATTTGACTTTCAAACCTGACCAGGAACCCTGAAAGAGTCAAGGAAAACTTTCTCCTCCCCTACAGGAGAAAACAAAACAAAACAAAATAAAGTCTATTTGTTTGGACTTGGAGTCTAAAGACCTCCTTACATCCCCTCCTTAGAGAGAAGAGATTTCAAATTTATATGTGAATTTACTACAACCCTTTGAATGTCCCAGTGTTGTTCTAGTGCTTTGAAGTTCATAGATGGTCAATGTAATATAGTTCTAATGTTAGAGTATGGATTAGGTCATTCCTAGCTAATTTCTCCATTGTTGTTAGAAATCTCAAGATTAAAAAAATATCTCTCTGAGTATGATTATAGATAATCTGGACTTGATGAATTTAATGATATTTATACACTCAAGCATATATGTTACTATAACAACTGCTTTATCAAGCTCTGCATTGAGGCAAATCCTTGTGACAATCAGATTAAAGCAGTTCCTCAAAATGTATAACATTTAAGACAGCATCACAACACTTCCTGGAAGCTCTACAAATACATGGAAATCTCCTAGCAAGCGGAAGTATCTGTCTAACCAGCAGTGAAGTGCACAGACATGTTTTCCAAAAATAACAAAGCCCAGAAGTTACTTCCTCCTGGAGCTGTAGGGAATCATCTTTACCATCTTCACTGAAGAGTCAATTACAAGTGGGATTCCTGAAGAAATATTGGTGCTAAACCACAGCCTACAGAAATCAACACCATGTGGAGCTATTGTGGCTCGGCGAGCAGCCAGTCTCCATCCTGCAGAGATAAAGGAAAAGAAAACACTTCAATCTCAGAGCCAGAGAGTCATGCACACCCCAAGTCCTCTTATCCAAACTCGTATTGCAACTCTGCTGCAGATAGCTCTGTGGATGCCAAAGCTTAGATGATTGTTCCCTTACCCGCAAAGAGTGGACAGCAATAACATCTGGTATTTATGAATGCTTATAGTGTACCAAACACTAGGATGAGTGTTCCATGAACCTGTGGAGCAGATACTTTTGAAATACACATCCTATAGATATGGAGCTGACTTATAAGAGAGTTAAGTACCATGTCCAAAGTCACTAGAAAGGAAAAAGCTCCAATTTTAAGCTGAGTTATTTTTATTCTAGAGTTCACATTGTCAACCATCATTTTGTCTACCCTTTGAAAGAGAGAGGTGTCCTTGTTGTGGTCCCCTTCTCCAGTGCCCAGCACCTCCTTAGGGTGCTAAGCTTTCCTGGAAGCAATAAAAGAGGAAAGGAAAGGGACAAAGAAAGCATTCAAGAGAAAGAAATAGCAGTGATTTAACAAGCAGTCCTTTCGTTTAATTTCTATACCTGCTAAATATAGCCCTTCTTCCCTTAAAACTTTTTTTTATAAGAGAACAGAGCAAATTTTAATAGAATTGGATAGCAAGAGGACAAGAGAGCAAGTAAATTGTTATCTGTAGATCATTACACAGATGTAGGGTATTCTTAGCAGTATTTGAAGCTATAAGAAATTCAGTGCATGCAGTTCTGCACAAAGACTAACTCACTATTATTCTCTTAACTATTTGCAGCTTCTGGCAGCCTTTGGTCAACAACCAGAATTAATAGGCCTTTATGTGTCCCTAATTCCAAGGCTTTATGCTCATTTATGTGTTGTGGCTTCATATTGACTATTGTCTTTCATTTTTCTGTTGTTGAAATCATATTTGATATCTTTCTGCATGCCTGCTATCTCTTCACTGAGCTCTTCCACCACTGCTCTAAGTCCCAGCTCCACAGAGATGACTAAACAATCAAGATTTTTTAATTTGTGGTAGAAAGTGGTTGTGTTTTCTATCTGCTTGACAGCAACTTTTTTTTCTGAATATAGATCTTTCTCTGCCCTATTTTCTGTTGTGTTCCATCACTTTTGCTGGTTTCTTCCTTGTATTGGTAGCTATGTTGACGGTATTTCATTGTTTATCATCAAAGGTGGTAGATATTTTCTCTAACAGGTATGTGTAAGAAGTCAGTCTGTGTAGATTTCATGGTCCAGGTATACTTGAATATTATTTGGATATGTGTGTGTGTTTGATTGCTCTTTCCTTCTTCCCTAATCGAGAAAGGCAATTTGGAGTTCCTTGTGCAGAGATGTTTTATTTTGCTGTCACAAAAACAGACAGCTTCCTGCAAACATGGCTTATAGGTGTAACTACTTATTTGACATCTCCATTTCATGAAAGAAATCTAGGACTGGGGAGTCCTGGAAACTGCTAGGGTTCGGGTTTTCACCTATGAATGCTCCCTCTCCCTCATCTCTCTCTCCCTCTCCCTCTCCCTCTTTCTCTTGGGTGTGACTATATCTGGCTACTTCTAAGCTGTACTGTTTCTCCCCTCCTGAAAACCCCTTCACCTGCAACCACTTTTCTCACACCTTCCACCAGATTTGCAACTTGGAATTTTTCTGTTCTGATTTTTGTTGAAAATAGAACTTGTGGGTGGATTTTCTCATCATCTTTTTGTCTCTGGTGTTTCTAGGAAATGAAGATGGGAATGTTTGGCTGTACCACATACAAAGAGAAATCTCAATGTGCACATGTGTTACTCAGAAACGCAAACTTCTAAAATTATGAAGTGGTTCAAAGCAACCTAGAGGAATCAGGGCAGGGACAAGCAACCAGAAAAAAAATTATTCCATATTCAAGCTAATATTTACTAAACACCTGATTGTGTAAGAACAAGCTACATCCAACTAGATGAAGCAGTGGGGTGGGAGGTGAGTAGGTGGGGATGTGAGGTCATCCAGCCTATTGGGTGAAAAATGTTCCTACCAAGTCTGTACATGTTCTGCAAAAGCAGACAGGGTGATGTGTGTTGTCACAGTATGACTGAAGAAAAAAGACTTCTCCATGGGAAAAGTTATTTGCCACCATCAATTTTAAGGTGAGTTCTGATTGTTTTGCTTATAATTTGCATAATGTTAGAATTTTAAGATGTGTTTTGCTGTTGACTATTTTACTATTTTATTACTTCTAATTTAGTGCTTGGATAGGCATACCCATACACACACCTAATTTTGCCTGGAAGCATAACCACAATCATTTTCTTTCCTAAAATATCCCTTTTCTCTTTTTAGCAAGAGTTTTCTCCTCCCTTTCCAGGGTGGCTCTCCACACCAGTTAATCCATACTAACATTTTCCTGTCTTTCATATTTTTCCTTTACTCAAATAATCTTTTTCAGGCACCAGTACACAAATATATATATATATATATGTATATATATGTATATGTATATATGTATATATGTATATGTATATATACATATATATGTATGTATGCATTAATCATTATTCACTTGATAAAAACAAGAATATAGTAAGAATTTCTCTCTTCATCTTGCATTTCTCACTCAATATTACCTGTGCTAATTACTCAGAATTGTCTTGAATGTCTTTAATTTGTCTCTTTACATGTCTGTGTAAGATTTCATGATATAATTATAAATGATAATTTATTCTGCCACCCCACTATTGGTGAACATTCACATATTTTCCAGCTTTTGCCACCACAAAAAATACTGTAAAAACCATTCTTACATATGCTACATTTCATGTACTGGAGCTTTTGTTTCCATAGGAGAAAATCCTATAATTTGTAGTTGCTGGGTTTAAGAAAATATTTTTCATCTTAATAGAAACTGTCAAATGACTTTCTGAAAAGGCACCTCATATTTCTACAAGCAATGGATGAAAATCCCTTTTCCTCTATCTGCCCTCAATAAATATTTAAATCAGTTAGTTCTGATTAATATTATATTCCTTATCAGTCTGGGGATAATTTCCTCCTCTTTTGCAAAGTGGTATAGAAGACACAGGCAGAGGGGGTTTCAAGAAAAGTCTTTGTGTTAAACAATCTCTCATGGAGTTTAGGGGTCAGTTATTTACCAAATATGTTTTGATCACTTAATATATGTGCAGAAATTGCACATGACTCTGGTCAAATTAAAATATATAAATATAGCCATAAAGGCATGAGGATGAGAATAAATTAGAGACTAAAAAAATTGTCTCTACTTAAAAAGGTCTAGAATCTGCTTCTCTTAGTGTGACCTCTTAAAACCTCAGTTTCCTCAATTATAAAATTATTTTGATGATATCATCTACCCTTTGAGGTACTTCCTAAAATCATATGAGGTGATACATGTAAACCATTTAGCACAGTGTGTAACACAAAACAGGTATTCAAGAAATGAAGGGAGTGGGCTGTTATTCTAATTTTTCTTCTTCCTCTTCTTATTGTTATTATTATTATTACTAACTATTAGTATATGAGGATAGTGGGCAATAGTATTAGACACAAAAGGTTGGGGCCAGAATAGAAACCACTAAGAATATTCTATTAAGAACTTCATCTTTAGACTATGAGTTCTAGAAAAAGGAGGAGTGTGATGAAAATGGTATTCTAAAATGAATTCCTTATCAGTATTAATCTGTGGATAAATTAGGGAATGAAAAGGCTAGTAGCAAAAAGAACAAGGTGATATACCAGTTATATACCTCTTCTGTGGACAGATACCTGACATAGCATCAAAGTGGCACAGCAATTGCACTGGCTAGAACAACCAGGTACCTGAGTCAATAGAATGGATGTTGATTGTAAACAACTCACACTGCTAAACCAGTGCCTACTAATCTATTAGCCCTGCCCCTAAGTGAGAAGGCATCTCAATGAAAATGACTTCAATAGTAGGAGTTAATTAGCTTGTATAAAAAGAAACCTGGAGGAGATGGTTCTAGTGTTGAGCCATTAGGCAACTTTGCAGAAATTGCCAGGGTTCAGTCATTTTCCTCACCTTTCCAAAGCACCTTGATCCAAGGGCTTCCTACAGCCACTTCCTGTAGCTCTCTATCCACTGGCTCTCTGGCTACCTGAGTGCTCTCATTCCTTTTGTAGACAAGAGGAAGTAGTAATAAGGCAGTACCCTAGAAGCAATGCTCATACAATGCCTCATGGGACCTGGTGGATAAGCATTCAGGTTTTCTCCCATCTTGGATGAGATAACCCTGCAATCCATGCTACACATTTTCCCAGAGATCCAATAGACTGAAGCCCTGCTGCTCACCAGCCTGCCCGTTACTACACACTCATTATTGACAATTACTGCAAGAGAAAGGCATCCTTCCTTTCTCTTTTACTGTCCCCACTTCTCTACAGATGTTTTCCCATTATTTCCCCCCAAAAAAACTTCTTGAAATGAAATATTTTTCTAAGCTGATTTCTAAAGGAGGTCAACTTAAGAGAAGGGGAGAGACCTTCCCTCTAGGGTTTATCTAACAGGATGGAGAGTCCAGACTTTCCTCTCATTTTATCACAGAAGGAAAATATTTTCAGAGAATCACAGCAGCTTTTCCTTGAATATCATTGACCACAACCAAGTCACATGTCCATTACTAGCCATAAACTAATCTCAAAGGAAAATGAGATTAATGCAGAGCATTTAACCCAATCAGGATTCATATCCTGGCAGATACTTGAATAGTATTGGAGTTGTGTTACGCAGGAAGAAGTAAAGATGGCTTCTGGGTAAGCTCCAACAGTCTAGAAGAGACTTTTCACTTGGATAGTAGACAATAAGAGCATATAGTATGGTATTGGCAGAGAGAATCTTCTAAATCCTAGACTATATACATCATCCAATGAATTCTGAGTCTTTTATCTTCCTTTGAAAAAAAATGTGATTTTATATTCAACTAGGTGATTAACCTACATAAAAGGATGTACGTATTTCTTACATGAAATGAACTTAATACATTTTAATTGTTCACAATAGGAATAACACTTTTCATAATGATTGGTTATTCGCTTTGTCCTCTCCCTTTATTTATCTGAATGCCCAAACATATATTAGAATGAATTAAGAGTAGATATGCTACACAACAGCCCTTGATTACACTGCCGAGTTTAAACTATTTCTGCATACTTCCACACTATTAAGATACCTCACAGAGGCTTAGAATGGCTGCCTGTATCAGTTATCAATATCCATATTATGTGACCAAGACAGGTAATGATTGATACCACAGGACACAAAGGGTCTTTGGAGACAGAATCCAGAGTATGTTCTCATTTTGTATGAATGTCTAATGAAAATACCGCAGTTTACTCATCAACCCTCTCTTGACAGCCAGGAGTTGGCCTCAGGCTAGCCTTTGACTCAGAGTGAGACTTGAGCTGCCATCTTACTTACTTAACTCTTCCTAGATCCCAGGCAACTGCACAGTTCATTGCGATTATCTCCCAAAGGTGAGGCTTCTCTGAGGAGGTCACAAAGAGAGAATTCCCCCTGGGTTGTACCTGTCAAACATTTCACTGCATCCAGGGGAAGAGAGAAGAGTGAGTGTTCAGAACACAGAGCTGTCACCACACAGCCTGCTAGAGCCGGCTAACGCTGCTATGCTATGTGAGAGGCGTGAGGTGGTAGAGTTTGCCTTCAGATGAAGCTCTTTTATCTTTGTTGGCATGGAAATAAATTGGTTTCACTTTTTATTTCCTCTTTAAAAGTCCTTTAAATTCTAACAAGCTAATGGAGCCACTTCCTTCTGCCACCCTGATCCAAGTCCATTAACACCTAGCCCGCATTTCCTCATAACCTCCTTCCCCTTTTCAAGTCCTGAATTGTTCACATCCAGATTGTCCTGTTGGAGGAAAACTCCAAGGTATCTGGCAATTCCTGGTTGAGTCAGAGGTTCAGCGAGCAGCTATCAGGTGAGAATGCTTCAGAAACTGTCAGTCTCAGCCTTGCTGCTTCTTTGGACTGTCAGCCAGGAAGAAGCTCCATTATGAGGAAGCCATCTTTTGACCTTTGCTAATGGTGGGAGTTGCAGGCATGGGGAAGTGAGGAGTCCCATCCTTAGAAACCAAAGTTGACGACCCTCCAAAAGGGGTGGGGGGGGCTGTTAAAACTTTCAGCTTCTATCTCACTGAAGAGGTGAGCATTACACAGGCAGAGGCTTGATGATTTTTAAGTTTCTCTTCATGTTGTGTTTTTCTACATTTGTTATTGTATATCCTCTTTTGATAAGATATTAACAGGAGACCCCCCCATATGGTGGAAACCTGGGGTCCTATACTAGGGAAATGAGTACAGAACAGAAAGCTAGATCCAGCCCACAGCTAATTTCAGGAGAAAGAGAAGCCAAGGGATAGCCTGAGTGGTGCAGCTGTAAGGAGAAGTTGAATTGAGATTTGGGGATGTTTTCAGAAAGAAAATGCAAATGTAGAAAGGTGTCCTTGACCACTCTTGTGTAACCATCCCATCCAAATCACCAATTGTAATGTAACCATTCTCATCGCCAACTGCAAGCACCATGTTCATTAATTTGTGTAGATTCTTTATTGGTCTACAAGTTACACAGACACACCAAGTAGGGCAGGGCAGGTGCAGAGCAGAGCAGACCCAGGGTAGGCCTAGGGCAGAGGTCTAGGAGGCTGGCGAGTCCCCCAAATCCCCCAGAATCTTCACATTTTTTTCCTCAGGCTCTCTCTCTCTCTGGCATTCTCTTTTGCTTTCTCATGCTCATGTGTTTTCTTGTGTTCTCTGTGCTCCTCTCTCCTAGGCCCACTGTGCACACTTACACATGCACACAAACCCACTGTACCACATTATCACGGGGAATAAACAATACCCCAGGTCCTGGCTCTACAGGTAAATGGAGAGAAAAGCCTGATCATTCTACCTTACAACCTCACGAAGGTCTACAAAATTCATAATAAAACCAAAACTCTGGGAGACACAATATTAATAGAAACTGCATGAATCTTTGAGACCAATCTACATGAACCAGTATGTTCCCACTTACCTCATCTCACTATTGAGCACAGGAAATGTGGCTACTTGGAAATGAGCTACATAACCTGACTTTGCAAATTTCATGCCAAAAAATCATATCAAATGCTCATTAGTTTTATACTGCATGCTGAATGATAACAGTAGCAATATATTTAATTAACTAATAAGTGTCATTAAAATTAATTTCCCCTGTTTCTTTTTATCAGTTTCAATGTGGAAACTGAAAACTTAAATTACAAATATGGCCTAAGTTACATATCTGTTGGTTACCACTTGTCCAGACAAAGAGATGCTGAATTTCCAAATCAGGGGTAGATAAGTCGATCATATTGAACATCTGCTCCTCTCCCCTGGACCCCTAAACTTCATATTTCCCCAAAAAAGCACTAAAATCAACACCAGCAGAGCTGTGAGGATGGGTTGTGGTACCAATAACTCCTCTTGCTTCCTGAAAGTACCTATTTTAGGAGATGCTGTCATAGAAATCAGAAAGCTGGAAAAAAATGTGTCAATTCCCTTCTCTGCCCCGATTATTTTTGCTTTTGTTTTAGCTCTGCTTTGTCATAGAAATTTGCATCTTCTTGCTGATCCTGACAGAGACCAACAGGTGTATTTCAATAAGTATGCCTTCAGAAGGACCAGGTCGGGTGCTCTCCTTTTGAGTCAAAGCACCAAGCTCAAAATCATTTTAGTAGTCTGCCAGGAGTCTATTTGAAAAACCTGGAAATTAACACTTCTATTTTCTCAAGTACTAAAGATAGGAAAAAACTTATATTGACTTATTACAGAACATTTTGTGAACAGTGGTTGATTGGTAAGTTTGGATTTCAAAAATCTCTTTTTTCAGTTTTGAGGTTTTTTGTCTTTTTAAGGAAACCCCTTCATCTGATATACAAAAATGAATGACTCATGCAAAGTACAGGTGCCTTTAATCTGATACCTAGCTATCAACAAAGTCCCAGACAATGGAGTGAGACAGATTTGTTTTTAAAAAATTACAAACATCATGAAAGAAATCCACAGAATACCAAGGAATATAAAGGAAAGAATCATCAAATTTCCCCTGGAGAGATCAGGAAAACTGTAAGAGCTTTTGAGTTCAGATTTTCTACTTACACCTCATCCTCTCCTCATTCACACACACACTCATGCCTCCCCCAAATAAAGATCAAAACTAGTATACCTAGGTGCCTATGGAAATGATACTTAAGTTATCTTTAAATTAACATGTACAGCAAATACCATATTTAAATGTGTACATGTGTGACTGAAAACCAGTCTTCATTATCACTCAAAATGCTTTTAATTCCCACATCTTTTTAAATGTCAACATTCCATTCTAAACCACACTCTTAGGGTCATCCTTGATTACCCACTTTCCTTCCACACCACCCCAGTCAGACCATTCTGTGTCACCATCACCTCTCACAAAGGCTAATGCCACTAACCCTACATGAACTCACTTCCCTCACTCCTTCCCCCTCGATTCTAATTTCTAGGTAACATCATATATGAGCTTTTACAAATGTAAATCAGATCATGTCATTCATTCTTCTGCTCATACCTACCAATGAGTTCCTAATTGCCCATGAAATGAAATTTCGAAGACTTATCTTGGAATCAGTAAAGATCTCAAACAGTATACAAAAAACACCAGCCATGAAGGGAAATAAGATAAATTGACTTACTCTGGAATTAATAACAGCTGCTCATCGAAGAAAGTAAAAAGTCATCCCACTGAGTGAGAGCAGTATTTGTAAAATGTATATCTGACAAAGGACTCAGAACTAGAATATGAAAGAATTCAGAATAAATCAGTAAGACAGAGACTACTCAATAGAAAATGAGTCAAAAGCATGAACAAATGGTTTACAAAACAGAATACCCAGATGACTAACACACATATGAAAAGGAACTCAGTCCCATTAGTCATCAGAGGCCAACGAGAGCCACACTAAAAGGCCACTCTACCTATACCCCCAAGGGTATAAGTAAATGAAAATGCTCGAGAACTGTGGCACAATGGGAGTGCAAACACACTGCTGGTGAGAGTTAAATGGGTGCAAAATAGCTGGAAAACTATTAGTATCTAATAAACTGAACATATGTACACCCACTACCCTACCATCCTCACCTCAAGTGTGTACACAACACATACATACACATCGTAGACTCAAACACACATATACCTAAGGAAAAGTGCAATGTTGTTAGTAGCACTATTCATAAATATACACAAAGTGGATGGTTCATGAGTGACATGGTGGTAAGGAGAACTTCAGGATATAAATAATATAGTATATATATATAAATAATATAATATATATAAATATATACTATATATAAATACAAATGTAAATGTATATATTTACTATATATATTACATATATATGTAATCAATAAAAAATTAATATATATATATACCTAAACTGGCAATTAACCTAAATTTCATTAATGGTAGACAAATACTAAAAAATTGGAGGATAGTCACACAACAGATTATTCAACAGCAATAAAAATGATTTTAATTTCATGAGGGGGGAAAGGGAAAAATCAGGGGTAAGAGTGGAACAAAAGATTAAGATGATGATTCACGGGTGATAAGGTGGTGGGAGAAACCTGGGATAGATAATGATGCATAATAAAATAAATAATAAATTAAATTAAAAAATAAAAATATGGTTAAATTTCAGGATCGCACTATTGAACAAAAGAGCACCAAAGAATGCCTGACACATGATTTGGATATACTACAGACTAAACTACTGGATGCTTTTAGGTGAAGTTTAGTTACCTTGGCTGGTGTGGGGCCACAATAGTTGGAAGGGGAACAATGCTATGCCCCCACAATGCTGGCTGTGCTGTTTCTTGAAAGGACCATTGGTTATACAAGCATATTCAGTTGGTTACACAGGTGTATTCAGCGCAAAAATGTACTCAAAGCAAACTTATTATTTGTGTCCTTATCTGTGTGTGTCAATAGGAGTTATAAAAAATATATCTAAGCTCCCAGCCACAATCTACAAAACTCCTACCACTCTCCAGCCTCACTCTCAGTTCTTTTTCCTGCCTTTTCCTGCTCCCCCCAGCACTTTTGGTTAGCTTCTCTCCAGACTCACTGTCACTTCAGGACCATTGTTTATTTTATTCCCTCCTTTTGAATACTCTTTTCTCACCCTGTGCCTGGTGAGCTCCAATCCCCTTTCCACCAAAGCTTGCATATCTCTTCTTGATGCCACACACCGAAGAGGCCTCCAGCCTCCTCAACTTTGTCTGTCATCTGGGGAGGTGTTCTTCTGGTCTCATGAAGCTATAGAGTGTGGGCTGTTCACCATGGCTCTTCAGAACTAGGGTGAGCCACTCCTCTCAGTTTTCCCAGGACTGTGGAGGTTTTGAAACTTAACCTCATCCAGGGACATCTTCGGTCTTAGGGAAAATGACATGGTGGGTCACCTTAGTCAGATGTAGCCTGCTGCCACCACATAATAAGGGCCTAATTAATGTTGATCAAACAAATGGATAAAAAATATACATAAGCGTTGTCCAGGAGAATGAAAAATAGCACTTATTTTCTAAAGCAGGCTTGGAAAGAAAGGGGGAGAGGTCAGGTTTGAGAGCCTCTGTACCAGCAGGGCCTCTGTCATGTGTTTATTATATCTGATTACATGTTGGTATAATTTGGTGATGTCCTTGGAGTTTTAAAGTTACTCATATGGTTGGTTATAACTCTTCTCCATGGCTTCTTTTACTTCATGAAAGGTAACTTGCAGAAAGACAAAGTAATAGTTGCTACCAGCAAACATGTCAGTCAAAACATTTCATTTAAATGATCATGCAATGCTGGCATCCTGAAGAAATGGAAGTCCTTCTGCAAACTCACCATTAGTCTGTCAGGTGCACAATGCTACCTCCACAAGCACTATGGGCAATTTTCTTCTCCCTCTTGTGTGTCCTTTTTGGATGATCATTTCCTTAGCAGGTGAAAGTGACAGTTTCTGAAATTGGAAGTGATGACTTAAACATGTGACTCCCCAGCTTTCACTCAAGCCCGCATTTCAAGCCTTCAAAAGCTCTGCTTCATTAGTGGAACCGCTCTGTGACCTGTTGTTCTTTGTTACTCGTGTCCATGGTAGGGATTAGCAAGCCAAATTCAACTGAAATAGAAGAATGGCAATTATGACTGGATATGCACATTGGTTGGAAGGGAGGTCACAGGACACACAGTTTTAGTTATTCCTCATTTCTCATGTCTCTGCACTTACGCTGTTTCTGGGGTTCAGTATTTAAATCTGACTTTATTGGAGAATGTGTGGACCAATAAGCACCTGCTCCTATTATCATTTCTAATTCTTTATCACATACATTTTTTGCCTTGTGATATTGCAGTTCCTTCAGTTAAAGTTCATTTCCCTGTGCATTGATGTTCAGGTTAGCCATGTGAACTCGTGAGTAGTGCTGTTAACAGTTCCAAGCATACATCTTATGAGGCATCAAATATTTTCACTCATGTTCTTACTCTTCAGTTATTGTGATGAGAAGGATGTGTCATGTTGCTCAAGGAGGAGGTAAAGAACTCCTGTACTAAATCCATAACTTCAAACCACCTCCCATATCCCTTAGTTCACCAACCAAGAAAGAACCCAAATCTTTAGTTATAACAGAGAACATCATGAATCATCATTATTTCTTAGGAAAAATAGTGACTATTAGTATTTCTCTGACCACATGAAGGAATTCTCAGACTACTTTGAAATTGACTTCCTCATTCTATATCTGTGTATGTGACTCTCTGTGTATGTGTCTCTCTGTGTGTGTCTATCTTTGTCACTCTCTACTTCTACTACTTTTTTTTTGCACCCACTACTCTCTCTGTCTTATCCCCTCCCTCCAATGGGTGTGTGGGGGGGGGGCAGGTGTGGACAAGGGTGGGTATGTACATACATACATACACACACACTGCCCCCTGCATTGGCTCTACAGCTTTTTCATTGAAGCCTCCAGAAGTGTAATCTTACTCTTTGTAAAATCTTATCCAAAAGGACTTTGTAGACCAAACTAGAAAATTATCTAACATATCAAAGACTAAAATTCATAACTTATAACTAGATAGCAACAAAAAATGACCAACCAATGACAACATACTTTTTGGGAAGTCTTCAAGCATATCAAGTGATCCAGGAAGGACAACAGAATGCTTTTTATATAGTTGCGTATTATCTCCATCAGTGAGACTGGATCATTAAGTCAACTCATGATTTATGGGGTGGTTCACCTTTCATCAATTGAAAACTTAAGCGCTGCAGAGAATGGGACCTGGAATTTGCAATCAGCCAAGACCATCCAATCTGTTTGGGAACCATGAGCAATCTCATGGATCAGCTGTGTCCAAGCAAGGAGCCACATTTAACCCTGACACTGATTTCCTGTACCCGTGGAGGCATTTGGGTGTGCATAGCTCACAGGACATGGCACACCCAGCTTGTAGTATGCCCAACCTCCCTATAACATCACTCTGGTCCCCTGGTAGACAGTCATGCAAAACACCCCCACCCAAAGAGACTGTGATTATGCTAAGCCTGGTTTGTGATCTGTGCCAAGGAGAAGTGATCTGGCAGTGCTTTGGCAGTGAGTTTAAATCCAAAACAATTTGGAGAAAGAAAAAAGCAAGGTTTAAATTAAGCAGAATTGAATCAAAGAGACAAAAAGAAAAGATAGAACCTCGCAGCAGTAATAAATCCTGCCAATTCCAAGCAAGAAAATAGTGGATGGGAGAGGATGGGAACAAAACAAATCTCCAAGTCCTTCTGAATCAACCATGCTCAGCTGACAGAATACAGAGGGTGAGCCACACAAAGGGGGTGCTACCTCGGGGCCCATGTCTCTTTATGCCTACAATGTGAGAGGTCTAGATAAAACAGTCCACTAGATTTAGTGACATTGAAAAAAAAATGTGGATTTCGGCAGAAATGAAATTTCAAAGGATCAATTTGTACAAGATTCTTCTCTCTTTATTATTCCCTTTATATCTCTTGATCCCTTCCCTATTGACTTCTGTTTTCATGTTTTTAAGGTACATATTATAAATTCATACTATTTGCTTTGGGAATATTTTATTAGGTTTTGATACACCGTTGTGCCTCTCATTCTGACTCTTCCAAGTTCTACTGATTACCAACTTTTCAATGCTCGTCCTCATCACCACATGTACCCCAGTGCATTTCTTCTACTTGCTGTATGCATGCATGTGTCTAACCATATTTTATCTCTGCAGTTCCCAGGTAATGTTATTGTTTCCAGCTGTTCATCACCATGAACAGTGCTGGGATGATAAAGCCAATACACACACCACTAAAGACCAGTGTGAGAATTTGGGGACATATATTCAGTTGCAAAATATATTCAGATGTCACATGACTTGTGGGTCAAATTTTAGCCCAGAATGGTTACATCTATCCACCTACCTACCAGCTCTCTTTCCATCCAGATTTTCTAAATTTCACCGGTCCAATTGGTGCCAAGTAATAACTCATTATTATTTATACTTTTTCTCTCTTTTGTTACTGAGTTGAGTATTTTTCATATGCTTATTGGCCATTTGGGTTTTCATCTATAAATTGCTTGAAACGTTTACCTGTTTTTCAGAAAGTGTTGATTTTTTTTAAAGTTCCTTGCATATTTTAGAAATTTTTACTTATCAGTGTATACCCTGAAAATATTTTCGCTCAACATGATAAGTGGCAGTTAATTTGTATGTGGTATCCTTAGTTGAAATGAAATCTCTTAATTCAAAATTTTAATTTTTAAATTAACAGTTATAAAGGGATAATAAAAAAGTTGGGTGTTATTTTAGGTCTATTTGTTGATAACATTTCTCATGATAATATTAGCAAAATAAAAGGAGGTACCAATATGTGTTAGGACTATAAGTTTCTAAGACCCTTGATGGAATGAAGATCTGGAGATTGAGGCATTTTATCTCTTTCTCCCTTTCTCTCTCTCTCTCTCTATCTATCTATTTATCTCCCTCCTTTCCTCCCTCACTCCTTAACATCTCCCTCCCTCTCCCCTTCTCATTTCTACTGCTCTCTATGTCTTTCTCCAGTATCTCTTCATACTTGTTTTCTTCACTATCCCATGGATAACTATGCCAAATGCTTAAATTTCCAAGTTCTCAATTCAGCTCACCAATAAACTACACATCTCCAATCCCAAATCCTAGCATTGGGTATGATGGGTCCATCTGTCCAATCAGCAATGATCAGAAGGTGGGGTCAGGCGCAAAGAGAGAGGGTTTCAGAGGAGTATTTAGTGGCAGCTCTCAGAAAGCAAATAAGGCCTGTGCCAATACCACTCAAAGATGGAGGGAAGACCAAAGTCAGAACCTAAGAGGATGGGAAATTTTTGTGGGGTTTGTCTAAACACTTATGGCACTTCCTGTCTGTTCTTTCTTCTGAAACAAGGAGCTACCTAGACATGAACTCTGATTCATTGGATGGGCTATAGTGTCTCTTCTGAGAGTGACTCTCTATCCTGTGGGTCTCCTGATAACTGGTGTCAGACTTAATATGTCCCAATAAGTTCAACCAGCTGTTTCTACATCCTGATTATATCCAGACAAAATTTTGTGTCAAAACATGTGCTTTTTGATCCCTGACTAAGGTTTGAATGCCTAGAAGATTCATATCCCATTAAAATTATACTTGTTACAAAGTTACCTGATCTCCAGAGCCAAATGCATATATTTCAGTTTACATGCTGTGTGTATATTAGACTAATTTCACACCTTATATATACTGGATAGCATGTATATATATTATGAATATCTCACTTTCTTTTATGTGTACACTAATAAAAATAGTTAATATCATTGAGTTCTCATTATGAGTCAGGCTTTGGGCTAAGTACTTAACATTTATAATTTTCCCTCAATAGTTACAATCCTCCCACATAATAGTTACAGTCCCCACAGCAACACTGTGAGGAATTACTATCATTCCCAATTTTAGTTAGGAACCTGAGAGGCAATTGATTAAATAATCTGCCCAGAGTCATAAAGTGGTAGGTATAAAGCCAAGTCCTGAACACATCCAGTGGCCAAGCTTAACTGGGTTTCACAGCACAGTCCTCCATCTTTCTCTGTTTGGCTTGCTGTATGGTTTGTATTCACTGGTCTATTGTTATGATTATCAGTCTTAAAACACAAAGACTCAGATGCAGTAACTACTTTCTAGTTGCTTTACATTGTACTGCATGTCTCAGTTCAGACATATACCTATAAAAAGAATGATAAATCTAGTGGATGAAAGAGGGCCAACAGCTATAAATACAAGAACTTGATTTGTACATTGAAGGAAATCCTTTGGATACAAATATAATGCAAAAACTTGAGTGTAGCATGGAGACCTGTGGAAGGATAGGAAATGGGTAAATCCAGGCAAAGAGCTCAGGAAGCTTTTGAATCGAGGTGTCAGGAGCATTTTCTGAAGAACAGAGCATAGCACTAGAGAATCCCAATCTCCAGGAAGGCCAAGGGGCTACAGCAAACACCCTCGATTTAGTCTTGACTGAATCAAGTGGACTCCTCCTTGATCAGCACAGGGCAGCAGAGTATCTCCAGAGAATAATAGTGATTTTCTTAGTTTCCACTTGCCCTGCCTGCCCCTTCCACCAATCCCAGATCTTCTCTGTGCTTTCTCCACCTTCCTCTCTACCTAAGAGGCTGATATGGATGATACCAGTTGACTACCATGCTGTCTGGCTTTTGACCAGTTCCCCTAGTAGGATATGCTGGTAGTACACAGAAGGTCAACTGCATCTGGTCACAGGTGGTGTCAAGTCTATAGCTCCTGTGAGGAAGGTCACATTACACCATTGTGTGCCATTTTGGAACTCCCTCTGATCTACCTGTGTAGTCAGGAAGAGAGACAGGCAGTCAGAAGACGCAAAGGGGAAGTAAGGATGGAAGCAAGAAAATCTCCAGAACAATCTACAGTACACTGATTAAGGAAATCACAGGGAGCTAAACACCTGAGCAGAACTTCAGCAATCAGTTGACATCAAGAACTGGACCAGATTCCAGCAAAGACTTGACTCTATATAAGAGTCTTCAGCTGCCTTTCCCCAGTAGTAGGGCCTGTAAGCATTTCACTCCAGACCTAATCCCTGAACATGCTTGCAAGGAAGACAAAAGTCAAGAGTGACAAGGGAAGGAAGATAGTGAATAAAGTTTATTACTATACATCTGTCCTTAATCTGAAAACCAATGGAGAACATGTACTTCAGAATGTTACCTCTGGAAAGATGAAGACACAAGGAGTCTTATGCCAACTTCTATCCACTGAGGGATCCGTTGATTGAGGGATAAGCCCAGGAAGAATGAGTGAGCAGTCAAGACAGAGTGGGGGGGTACAGAGAGAAGCCCCAGCCATCAGAGAAAGAGCAGGATAAGAGGTGCAGGTGCAGGCAGTGGAGGCCTGCGGTCTTCAGGACAGGCAAAGCTAAGGGGGTGTGAGGGTGGTGACAGCCTCCACAGGTGGGCAGTAGGTGAACTAAAGCATCTCTCCCCATCTCTCAAGCATCAAAGAAAACTAAACATCTCTGAATTGATTAAGATTGTTTCTAACTGGAAGTGGCTCAAAAGAGGAATTAATTTGATTTATAGATGGAAGAAAATGAATTTCTTTTACATCTGAGTTTATGGATGGAGATTCATAACCACACAGTTTTTTTAAAAAAAGAAAAAACAGAAATCTACTCCAGTTAGCACAAACAGAAGGAGAATTAATTACAAGCACATGGGGGTCTTTCATGGAACCCAAGGGCCAGGAGCTGAACTTTATTAGGGCTGGAAGCAGAAATTCAAGAGAAAGAGGGCAGCTATTCTAACCATACGTGCCTGGGTTCCAGTTCTCAGGCTCACCTGACATGGCCTCGCCTTCTCTAATAGATTCTGCTGCTTCTTTCTCTGCCTCTATCTCTTGTCTTTCTTCCCTTCTGGTTTCCTTTACTCTGCTTATGACTCCCCAAATAGCCACCTCCTCTCTGTTAGACAAAATTCTAATACCACCCCCAAGATTCCTCTGGTGTGCACGCCTGTACAATCTCCAGGATTGTGAATGTGAAGGGTTTCAATACCATGATTGAATTGTGGAAAGCACAGCTGACTTCTAGAAAAGGAGCTATGCAGGTGGGCCTGACTTAACCAGGCAAACCTTAAAAGGGTTAGGGCTCTTCCTGAGAAAAAGATTAGATGCATGAGAGGGAAAAATTGAGGGGGAGATTGTCCGTTGCTGACTTTGGAGATGAGAGCTGCCACACAGCAGGGATGATGGGCAGGCTCCAGGAAGTAACCAAACCCCATCAAAAGCCAGCAAGAAAGCAGAAACTTCCTTTCTGCAAACACACACATATGAAATTAAATTTGGCCAAGCCTGAAAGAGCTTAGAAATGCAGTCATCCCCAGAGCCTGCATGGAGAAACATAGCTCAACAAAAGCAATTTCAGACAAAACTGTGAGCCCTGTGCTAACCTGGGCAAGAGCAGCCTGGACTTCAGACCTACACAATTGTTAACTAAACACTGAGTGGTTTTAATCTGTTAAATTGCACTTTGTTCCACAATAATAGAATGTAAGTATGCCATTCCTGGCACCATAGTTTCCTAAGTAAACACCTAACTCCAGCCATCTATAGTTTACATTTTCTAAAAGAATAGAGTCAGCATATCCCCAAATGGGTCATGAGTTCACTGGTAACCTAGTGTCTTCTAGATCCAGGGCCCAAGTATGTTCCCCACCGCTCACTTAGTAGTAGCTGCTGAAATGCAGTCTCTGTAGGAGAACACAGACAAAGGAAACGACCTGCCTGGCGTATTCAGCTACTGCCCTTCCAACTGGAATCCCACAGTCTTCTGCTGGTCTATCCTCTTCCTGACATTATGCCCATTTTCTCTTGCTAACTGGCTGGTAACCTCATCAAAGGCCAAGAGGTGTGATGGTGTTGGGAGACACACACAACTGTAGGAGACATGAGAACCTGGGTGCAAATCCACATCATTTCACTTTCTTGCTGTGTCACCTTAGGCAAGTCTCTTCTCACAGGACCTCTTTCCTCATCTGTGACGTGGGACTGACATAGCTAGTATGTAGTGCTGCTGAGATATGAAGTATGTGAGGCCCTTTGCAGGTCTTTTTTAGATACTGATTTCCTTCTGCCATTTTAGTCTTTTTTCTGTGTCTGCCATAGTCATGTGCATGACAGTATAAACTTGTTGTTGCATCAAATCAAGCACAGAAATCTACACACAGGCTGACTGACAGCAAAGCTGTCAGCAGAGGATGGACAGGTCCCCAAGATGTGAGTCAACTGAAAAGGTGATAATGACTAGCACAGAAATGACATCCAGCGTTAATTAAAAGCATCCTGTATGATGAACCAGGACTTGTGGGGAAGTCCCTGGTGTATCTCATCTAAAGTTTAACAAGAACCTTTCATAGATGCCATCACGCCCTGCTTTACATAGGAGAAAGAGAAATTCAGGGACATGAAATGACTTTGGCCAGCTAGGAAGTGGAAGCCTCAAAATTCCACCCTGAGTCGGTATGGCTCAAATCCAAAACTTTTAACCACTCTGCTCGAAATTATCGTGAAGGTATCATCCCTCCACAGGAAGCCAAGTTTTCACTGACATGGGGGTACCCATGGATCCTGAGACTGAGTGATAAGCTGCTACCCCTTGTATTGATGCCTGGGCTCTTTTCAAACCTGCACATTTTCAAGAATTCCTTTTTTGGGTCACAAAGCAAAAAAAAAAAAAAAAAGTCTCCATGAAAAGGATAATGAGCTTAAGTCTGCCAAACTGAAAATAGCTATTCAAAAGAGAGAGACCAGAGCAAGTCCATCCCCTTGCCTAAGGGAGCAGTCTGCATGCTAGGTCTTCCAAACTGCTTCTGTTGCTATTTAGTTGTTTAAAAAATTAAAGTAAAAGGCTGCTAAGGCTTCCTGGCCTTGGAGGCCAAGAGTCTCTGCTTTTGGTTTTGGGTTGTGTTGTGTTTTAGCAGGATGGAGTGATTAAATCATTCCTGAGTGATTAAAGCTTCTTTGCCCTGTGTGGGAGAACCTGTGGTCACCGCTGACAAACATTATTGCTCGTGGGGATGTGGGATTTAGTCAGACAGGGTTTAGGATCCACTGCTCTCTGCCATTTAAGTTTCACATATACAGTACTCGCTTTGTGGGTTTTAATAACCTTGTCCATTCCGCCATTACTGCCCAAGCCTTTGTCAGTTAGCTTGCTATTCACCCTGGCAAGGATTCTATCCTACTGGACACTTCCCGCTGGCTTTTAAAATGCAGTAAAAAAGGAATTGAGACCTAGTGGGAAATAGCCACCTCCATTGCGCTCCTTCCAGAGTGTGTATGAAATCTCCCACAGGGCTGTCCTGGCTCTAGGCTAATTGGGCTGTTTTATTATACAACAATATCAAGAAAAATTAAGAACAAATCTTTCCACCAACCTCAAGGTCCCAGTCTCAGAGAGGAAGAGGATCTGTAGAATTTGAGAACATACTGAGGCCCAGAATACTATTTGCTACGTGGATACCTGGGGTGTACTTTTGAATCCCATGCACCACTACAGTATTATACATTGATAAGGAATCAAATATACATATTATACATTGATGAATAATCAAATACATATTATACATTGATAAATAATCAAATAGGAAATCCTGAGAATTATAGACCCCGTTCCTCTGCCCGCTTCCTGGTCTACCTGGCAAACTCCTACTCTACCTTCCAACTCACTTCACCTTAAATGTCATCCCTTCTATGTGGAGCTCTTCCCTGAACACTGCCTAGTAGGGCACAGTGTCCTCCACTCTGAGTTCTTTGAAGACCACTTGATGCCAAGCGGTCTCCTTGACTCACAGGAGGTCAAGGAGAATTCATTAAGTGCTCAGCAATGCCCAAGAACCAAATCTGTGCATGCAGGGTTGAGCCAGAAAGATCCTACTATGTAGGAAGGTGCTATTGAAGTTGTAGTCTGTGAACTTGGCACCAGCAATCCAACATGGGAGTGGGGGGGGACAGAAGCCTCCATGGTTATTAGAAAACTCAGTTATTAGTTGACAACATTGGGACATTTATAAAGGTATCAGGTCACATTTTTTTTTTCTTTTCCATTTATTTATTTATTTATTTATTTGTTTGTTTGTTTGTTTATTTATTTATTTATTTATTTATTTATTTATTTAGACTAGGGCTCTCTATTTTTGCCCATGGAACTGCAAGGTAATGTTGCCCATGATACCATGGACTCAAGCAATCCCCAGCCTCAGCTTCCCAGGTAGCTAGGATTACAGGTGTGCGACACCACACCAGCTATTTTTTGGGACTAGGTTTCTCTGTGTTGCCCTGGGCGGGACACGAACCAATATCCCCAGACACTGCCGCAACTACATAAGCTGTCATTTACAGTGACACGCCACCATGCCCAGCCCCGTTTTTTGTTTGTTTTTTTTTTTCCTTTTTGAATCAGAGTCTGAGGAACATTTGTATAGGAAAGGCAGAGGAAGGAAGGAGGGAGGGGAAAGAAAAGGAAGAGAGAAACAAAGGAGGGCAAGAGGAAGAAAAGAAGAAAGAAGGAAAGGGAATGGGAAGAGGCAATAAAAAAGTAATAGTTAAGTCTTTGTATCATTAATGAAATATACAAGACATTTTCCCAAATACCACTGGATAATAATAACCTCAGGTATCAAAGTCCCTCATTCTAATCCTCAAACCCAACCACCCCACTCCCCAGACCCAAGTATATGTTCATTTCTCTTGCCTTCTTTTCCTTAGTAAACTTTCCTCCACTGGTTTCATCTTTAACTGAGATCACAGTCCATATGGAATCTCCCTGGGAGCCTTCTTATCCATCCAGTCAGACTGTTCTCCCCCACACCAGGCCATCCCTCTATAACTGTATGCAAACTATCTTACCTATGTCTTGATTTTTGTTTATGGTCAGTCTCCTCACTATTTTGTAAGCTCCTTGAGAACAGGCATGTCTGTTTTGTTCACTCTATAGCACCCATAGCTATAACAGGGCTCAGTGAAGGAACAAGTGAATGAATGAATGCAGTAGGTATTCTTGTTTCCTTTTTAAAGGCACATAAATTAAGAGTTTTAGGCCTTTACCCAAATAAATGTGCAAGTCTTTCTGAGGATGCACAGTTCCTATTGCACCCAGGACTCCAAGTAAGATTCCTATTTCCAAACACAGTATTCTTTCACCTATAATGGTGCCAGATACTAATGTTTCTGAGGGAAGGTGCACAGCATTTGGTATCCAGTGAGGAAATTCACATAGGGTGTATATTGCTATGGTCAGTTTTTATATTACTACACAAGCATCCTTTTGAATTTAGAGTAAACAGTAAAAGCCTAAGAGATTCCCTCCTGCTGAGGGAATATCTAACCTCTCATTTACTGCCTTATCCTCAGCCCCAAACAATTCTTTAAGTCCGATCTTTAGTATTATGAAAGAATGGTCCAAAGCAAAACTTTGAAGCCAGGTATACTGGAGTTCATATCTTGGGATTTCTCTTGGGCAATTTCCCATACCTCTCTCTGCCTCTGTTTCTTCCTCTTCATTTTGCAGAGTGTGCATGGAAATTAAACATATCACTTGACCCAAAGTGACTCCTAGGAGCATTCAACTGAGATGACCCCCCTCCCTCATTCTGGTCAACAACTTGCTTAACGTTGATTAATTATTAGTGTCAAGTGGATGGGAGAGTAAGTACAAAATGAATGAAGATTTACAACCCACACAGCTTTTGAAGATCTCTAAGAGCTCTTCAGTTAGCATACTGTATGATTAGGTCATTACATTTATCGCCCTACTAAGAAAATTTTCACCAATCTGTGGGACCTCACATCCATTTTCACTGCTAAGAAAATAAGCTTCATAGAGCTTTATCTAGGAGAAAGGAGTTCATAGTTGCTCTCAATGCTAAAATACAATTGTTTGAGGAAAATAAATATTTAAGTCTTTATTTCTCCTCCAGTCACTAATGGAAAGATGATGAGTTTTGAACATGGGTAGACACAACCTCAAATCAGCCCTTCCATTTGCTGGCAAATTACTTGTCTACATTTGAGTTTTCAGATCTGTAAAATGAGTACGTCACTTTTTATGTAATGCCTTCTTGATAAGACTATGGGTGATGTAGAGCAGATTATGGAAGAGTTCAATAAATGGAATGTTAGTTCTTCCTCCCAAATAGTTGGTTTTAATTACAAACATGCCCACAGGAACATGAAAGACGAAAGTCCCTTTAATATGCCTGGAACATGGTAGTACACAGTTAACTATTTGATGAATGACTAAAATGGAAGCATGATTTATTTGTAACCGTCAAAAGGAAAAAGGCCTGTATCCTAAAACTTGGTTTGTTGTCATAGAATTTCAATGTATGACAATAGCCCCAATTCACCAAGAATTCACCAAGAACTCAAGTAGCTTAGTTTAAATATCTTGTCTGTGTTTCAGATCCTCTCTGAAAGTACCAAAAGTAATGTTTCCATGGCCACCAGAGTGACAATTCTCTGGGGAAAGGAGCAGATCACCATAGAAGCAAGGTTCAAGGTTGTCACCTCCTAAGTACTCTGCCCTGATTTGCAAACATCAGCCATTCACATTAAGGACACTCACTGCACTCAGTCTTTCAATTGGGATTCAGCTCTTCCTGTCAAGAAAAGGATATATGAAATGCCATTCGGAAATTAGATAAAGTGGGGAAGAAAAGGACCAGGCAAAGATTGAGGAGCAGGATAGGAATCCCCATGCTGGGGTTTGCAAAGCTATGCAGAAGTTCAAGTCTGATACTTAGCAGGAGAGATGTAGTTGTCTGTCAAACATCAAACCTGGTTGGCGAAGCTGCCAGTCACAGCCGTGAACTACAAAGTCACTGTGTGAACTGACCAGGACCCAGGAGGATAGCCATGAGATGAAAATCCAGATAAAGGAATGCCAGTGAGACCAATAAACATTGACATTCTTAATACTACCTGTTGGGGGACACTAAAGCCACATCAGGGTATCCTCGTTGTGCCTTTGCCAATCTTCTCCTCCCTCTTGCTATTCTGTTTCTCCCATATCCTGACCCATCTTAGGGAGACTTACAGAACTAAAGGGACTGAGAAAATAACACAGAACAGAAGCTTATTAGGGACAGCATCTATTTATCTGACATCCAAGCTTCTAAAAGCCTCACTTAAAGGTAATTATTCTATTTTCTCTCCTTTTATGAAAAAAGGACTAATAGCTAGTTGATGTAATAATTTAGTTTTTAAAATAAATTAATTTCAGGTTAAGAGACAGTTCAATGTAAGTTCAACACTATCTGGCTATCATCAATCTAGCTGCCTACCTACCTTCATATAATTCAATAAGTACTTCCTTAACATTAGCACAGACCATTCTTTTATCTCCTTCTCTTCACCTCACACTACTCTTTGTGTAAATTCATTGTCTCCTGTGCTGTTTGGAGCCTTTCTATGACCAGCACTCTCCCGTTATGTACCCTGGCTAATGTCAATCTAAATATCACCAAAGCTTCTACCTTATCAGCATACTATTTACTCATAAAAGTCCCTTCCCTAACCCAGCTTAGAGAAAACATAAGTCATCAGACAAGCACTCTGATCAACTTGCTCCCAAACTCACCTTGTCCTACTTCACTTCCTCTAACATTACAGTACTTGTAGTTTGATCGTCCACTCTGCCTTATGTCCGTTTTCCTAACATTCCCTTCGTGATCTTACACACACCTATGACTTCAACAAACTGACAATGCCAAAGTCTATTTCTGTGGTTCAAAATTTTCTTCTGAGCTCAGACTCAAAAAATCTAAATGCCTCTAAGACATCTTTGCTGAGATGACTCATAGACACTTCCAAGTGTCCCAAAAGGATGTAATCATCTTCCACCTGTCTTCCCAGGTGCACCATCTCTCACCAAGTTGACACTTCCAGAAACATTAAAGACACCTGTTTGCTTCACTCGCCTTTCCATCCTATCCTGATTCTACCTCCTTCATGTTCTTCAACCATTCGTGTATCTCCATTGCTACTGGGATGCTGCCACAGGTAACAGATTTCATTGTCTCCTGTCAGTATCTCTTGCATGAAATCTCAGCCATTACAGGCACTGCATTCCTCTAATTTCTTTTATTCTATAGCCAGAACGATCCATAATTATCCATTGCTATTGAGTTAAATTTCTAAAAATACAGATAGGTACAAAGAATAATGAAATGAACTCCCATATTTTAGCTACCTAGAAGTCAGTGTCAATTTTAAAATCAAAAGTTATATAAAAATATTCAGTGGCTCCCACTTGTCCTTAGAATCAACTTCACACTCAGTTGCAAGGTTGATATGACTCTCCATGAGTCCCAGCCTCTTTTCACCCACACTTCCCCACTGAACAATCTAAAATCTAGATCACAACAAACTATTTTTGTTTGCTCCAAAATAACAAGCTGCCTCTGCCTCACAAGCTTCTCCACCTTTGAGTAGGAGGACACTGAAGGCATACAAAGCTGCCTGAGAACAGGACAGAGCAGAAATAAATGTCTGAAGGTAGCTGGCTGTAAGCCCATACGATATCTGAGCAGTACCTTGTATGATACAAGTGACAGCGTCCCAGAATCCTAAAATTGCTCTAAAATTTATTTAAATACAGCCATTCTTTCCATCCACCCTTGAACTTACTCACCATGGCTTCAAAGAACCTATATTTGAAAGGTACTAAAATATATATGCTATATATTTTGCATCTTATGGCTTTATAATATACTCAAAGAAAAGTATATACTACATGGAGACAGATGATTATAATTCTCTAAGCCTCCTGAAAGGCAGAAATCTTTCCCCTGACATCCTTTCCAGGGGGTAGAGGTGATCTTTGAATGAAAAAGAAACAGAGGTCAGTAACTTCAATTAAGTAGCCTTTTTCATGAAGAGAGAGGAAGCATCTAATAGTTTCTGGCAATGCCTTTGTTTTATGAAGGTAGTTAAAAGGGGACCAGAAAGGAAAAGAAATCGTTCTACTTCTTATGACAGGACTCACAAATTATCTTATTTTAAGGAAACACTGATATTTCCTTTGTTCTCCAGTTATAGTAAATGATTCCTAGGAAATGGCACCACTGCTGTAAAGCAGAGTTCTCTTATCCTAGTTGTATTGAAGTTTATCTTCAAATATCCTTACATCATAAAATGCCTATTGCCATTTTGCTTGGCAGGAAAAGTACTGAAATACTAGTGTACCATGCAACCACCCACCAGACCTGCTTACAAAACAAGTAACCAGCATGGTGGAAAATGGATTGTACAAACTAACTGTCTAATCCACCAGGAAGTAATAGAAATTGCTGCAATGTCTATGGATGGTGTAAATTAGAAGCTTGTTGCTAGGTTTTTTTCAGAATTCAATAGTTATTAACTAATAGTTGATCACACCTTGGCTTCTACAATGATTTTTGTAAAATGGGAGGAGAAAACATTTTGAATTTTAAAATAATAATGAAAGGGAAGGAAATGAAAACTGTGGAAGGACTTTTTATATGTTATCTGGGGGTATGTTTAGAGACTGATTGTCTCTACTACCTATAAGAATCTACCTTTCCTCTCCAAGGAGAAAATTTCTTCTGGAACATAATTGACTTTCCAGCAAAATGAAGTCTTTTCAAAGTGTTGTCATTCTGATTATGTAAAAAGTACACTGCCTTTTAGAACAGGTGTTTTGGAAAAATTAAACTTGTGTCAAGATGGATATTTCAATTTATAATGGGAAATTAACACAGATGGCTGTAATGAGAACACTAAACTATCTTTTAATTTATTATTTAGAATTTGATGAACACACCCTAAAAATTTTCAATCCTCCAAGTGCAGTTCTGAATAGAGGTGCTCAAAGGTGTCAGTAACACCTAAGTGATACTTTGAACTTCATGGTAAGGTCAACAGAAACTTAATCAAAATGTAGATGGCAAGGAAAAAGTGTTTGGAAAATTCAATGTCTATTTGATATGTGGTTTAGGAATATTTTGAAAGTGCAGTAAGGAAAGGAGTATGAGGCCATGTCTGTCTCTAGTAATATCAACTTTTAGAACAGATCAAGCCAGTCCCTTCTAGATAGTCATGTTCATAAATATGGAAGTCACTATATATTTTTGTCTATGTGCCAGATGCCACAACTAGTACTTTATAAGTATGGTCTCATTTTATTTACTGAACAACCAAACTTAGTAAGCTATAGCTCTGTTTTGCAGATAAGAAGACAGAGCTATGCTTTATCAATCAGCGATCATATGACCTTGGAAAAAGCAGTAAGCACATCTATTGTCAAATGATAGCTATTCCATGAGGGCATGCTGCTCAAATTCAGAGAGAATCAAATTTAACTCTCTTAGATTAGTTTATTCCAAGGAATTTATAATTGAAACATAAAGGATAGCATTTAAATTTTATTCTTCTTTCACCATAATATGCTTTAGTTCAAAACCTCAGGATAAATATTGCCTAATATTCTCATAAAAGTGTATTTGAATAGGATGCACAGATGGAGACGATTTTGAAGAAATATACAATTGCTGTACAATTGAGCACCTTTCTCTAAAATTTTCATAAGATCAACAATTTAATTCAACAAATGTTATGCTAGCACCTGGGAGAAAATAGATGATTAAGCACATAGTTTCAGTATCATGTTATAAGTGCTATAAAAGGGGGGAATCAAATTGTAGGTACATTGACAAAGGAAGAAAGGCTCTAGGGTGAAAAAAATACATCAATTTTGGAGACTGAGGAAGAGTGAGCTGTGCATGAAGGAGGTTGAGAGGAAGCTCACATTAGGTTCTGGAGAAAGGACATAGTGTGTCCAAGAAAGTAACTCATAAAAAAAGTACCATGTGTGGAAGGGATGAGCAAAGAGAACCAAAAAAAGGGATGAAAATGAAATCAGTGACGAAATCACAAGAGTTTCACGAGTCATTCTGAGAACAATGAGCTTTAGCCAATGGAGAGTCTTTGATACATACCTGCTTATTTGAATGTCATTTCCATTTCCAAGAGTGAGTAGAAGTCCATTCCAATCCCCTGTAGTTAAAGTCTCCCATAACTTTTATTTATTTTTTTTCTGATTTTGAATTGTTTCATTTATTTTCTTTACCTAATTTCTCTGACTAGGACTTCCAATAATATATTTATCATGTTCTTAATTTACATGCATGTTTTTGTGTCAATATAAACTTCAGATTGGTTGTGTAAATAATTAGGAGTATTATTTCCCATAACTTTTAAATATACCATAAGTTAAAATTGCTAAAGATTTTCTAGGAGAGGAAATTCTTGATGTCTAGTACTTCCCTATTTTCTTAGTATACTCAACCTTTCTGTAATAGCCTCTCTTCCAACTCAAGGAAAAGTACTTCTGATCCAGCCAGAGATAGAAGGAGATGGTAATTTCTCAGTGGCCATAGCATGAACCTACATCAGCTGATCTGCCTCTGCAATATATTTTTCTCCCAAACCACCTCCATTTACATCAGGCTACTTTTCACTTGAAGCTAGAACTTTTATGTAATGTGAAACTATTAAGTGAAGTTATTCCTTTGCAGATATCACTGATACTGGGTTAAATTCAAAATTATTCCCTCTTTAAAACATTGAGGTTACTAATTTATTATGTCAGAATACAACCTTTAAAGCATGGTAAAACAAGTCACTTTATTAAATATATATATATATATATATATAGGAGCTTCTGCAAAAAAATTATTCTCTTTCTGGACAAAGAGAAGATTCATAATAAGAAAGTAAAACTGCTATTGGTATTAGTTCAAAACAAACAAAAAAACACAGACATATACATTTACATCTAAAGATTGAATGGTATAAAGAAAGTGTTGTTTAAAAAGAGGAGTGGTATTTTTGAGCAAATTAATACCCCAAATATTTCAAGTATCACCCAGGAGGGAATTTCCATTAAACTATGCAGCAATTTGCCACAAGCAGATAAAAGCATCTAATTCAGTCATAAGCTAGGCCTCCACCTATAAAAAATTCTACATGCAACAGCACACACGGCTAGAATAACGATGCATGACTGGCAGCTGAAACATCTCAGGGCTCAACAGATGGCTCTCTTCTGGGCTTCAAGACAGGCAGACATCACAAGGCATCCTGACAACAGCAAAATACTGACGTCGGAAAGAGAAAGTCAGATGCACAGGGGGTCATCAGCCCAGGAGAGGACATGTCTTTTGTGAGATATACCATTTCTAGCCATTCCCTACAGAAATTTTCCTGAACCCCTAGCTCAAACCCATTGCTGTGTTACAGAAGCATGTCAAGAAATTCATAAAACAACTGCCATTAGTGCAAGTGAAATCCCATGACTTCTTTCTATTAAATTGAAATATAGATCTTGTTTGTTTGTCTCTTTGCTTTCAGTAGCTAGGTTTTATTGCTATATATCTAGAGTCTAAGATGGGGTTTATCTTTCTGATATATTCCATCCCCAAATTAGTGATTTGTTCAATTCACTTCTTCATCCATGCCTGAGAGCAAAACAACCACAGCCATTAAGAGACCATGAACCTCTGCTTCATGCTGTGAAGCACCCAAACAGGCACTGCTCCTCACACAGTCCCTATCTGTCCAAGACTGAAATCATCGCTCTCCCTCCAAAACCCACAATTTCCTTTTGGGCAACCATTTCCTCATTGTCTAAACCAGGAAATGACAAAAACATCCATTTCCACTGTCCAGTTGAGAAACCCAGTAGCCCTCTTTGCTTCCTCTCATTCCTCTTGCCAATAACCAAACCCTGTAACTTTGACAACTTAAATCTCCCCCCAGTTTGTCCTCTCCAGTTCCAATGCCACCTTTCAGTTCAGCTCATTACCATCTCAGTCTTCAATTATGCAACCTGCAGCCACACAAGTCTGCTCAGGTGGAAATCCTTTTGCTTCAAAGTCTTTCGGTGACACTCGATGGTTTTTACCAGTCTAAAATCCTTGTCATGGCTTAGGAGGCACCTCAAGTCCTGGTTCTCACTTTTATGTGAATCCCCATGCCACGCTTGCATATTCTGCTCCAACCAGGGCAATCTATGTGATTTCTTCAAGTATTACACTCTCTTTTGCTATCCAGTCTTCACATATACATCATTCCCTTTGCTTAAAATGAGCATCTTCCACATAATTCTTGGTCTTAAGCTTCCGTTCAGCTTTTTCTGCCAATAGAAAAGCTCCCCATTTTCTTCTAAATTCCTTTTAATTTTTCCCTCCTCAGGTTTCATAAACTTTTTCAAGTCATTGTAGTTATGATACCATGTTGATGTCTGCGTCCCAACAGTACCATGTTCTAATATTTAGAAAGAGATTTAGAACATACTAGGTGTCCAAGCAAGTGGTACATAAATAATAATTTAATGACTAAAAGATGGGTTGAATTAATAAATTACATCCCTGATTATTTTAGTAATTGATGACACAGCCACTTATCTTGCTCCCTTACTTCCTTCTTTATCTCTTAATGACTTATGCATTGGTCAGATACCTCTCTGGTTCTGAACCTTTCTATCACAGACCTCGGATTCATGCATCTGTGTGTTGTTCCTCCTGTTTGAGCCTTTGCTTTCCCGTTACATCTGTAATTTGGACTGCCTTCTTGCTCCCCTCACCCGCCTGTGAGTTGGATCAGCTCATAGAATCTGATTTTCAGTCCCAGCTATTCAATGGACCTCTTCCTGGATCACTCCTACTCCATTCCACCCATGAAGAGAAGAGCCAGGTGTCTTAAAACACACCTATTAAAGCTGGAATCCTCAAAAACAAGCTAAATTATACCATGTTTCTCTTTTTAGATCATGGCTATGCTGTAAAGGTAGAACATATATCATTTGGTGGGCAGGTGTATTCTTTACTGGACCATGGAAGAAGGTCAAAATAGAAACACTCTCTCATCATTTCACCACTGGTGCTTAAACAGTCACTGTCAGAGCTTCATTTATCCATTATTTTTGAAGAGTTTTTGCATTCAACACAGAGCTATAAAAATCCATGAACATCTGAGGCTCAAATACTTTGGAAAATCTTTTCTCATTAGGGACAATGTGAAAAAGGCTCATCATATTCTCACAGAGAAGACTGTCTTGGTCTTTTTTGATAATCTACAAGGTATGTTCAACATCCCCAACCACCATACTGCTAGCCACCAGTCATGAGCTGACATCATTGGATATTTCACTAGCACCACTGTTCTATAATGTTCTCACAAGACATATAAATGTCAAGTTCTAACACTAGCTCCTGAGACCACTTTCAATCCTTCTCATCAGGGACTAACCCCTGTCTCTTCCCCCAAGCTTTTCACTTAATTTGGCTTTGATTTCTGCTGCTCAGATCTTTAGTGATGCTGAGATCCTAAGTTTCCCCTCTGACTTTGGTGTCTAAACTGGGACTTTCAGATATACAACACTTGACTTCCCTGTATGAACATGACTGGTTCATTCTCCAGATTAAGATCTCAGCACCATGGTATCCACCCAACCTAAGTCCCTTTGGAAGGGAGCAGGGTAATGGTAGAATTAAACAAACACCCAATATTTTCCCAGAGGTAACACCCTGCCACTGGAAGGTATTATCTTAATGGAAAACATATTTTTATTTAATTAAATGTATTTATTTTCTTACATCTTTGTTAATTTTTGTACAGTATTTGATTTCTCCCCTCAAATGTAGTCCCTGTAGATTTTGTAGAGATCTGAAGCTTATGTCACAGGCAGAATATATTCTAACTGAATATATTTAGATAATGATCATAGGTGGATTTTGAAGAGTATTCTCTCTCCTATTTATGATACCTTCGGATACTCTGCTATATTTTTTAAGAATTTTTTATTTGAAAAGCAAAATTCTTAAAACACACAAGGTAGAGTTGAAAATACTACATTGGACATTAGAGACACCTGGACCAGTCTTTAAGGAGGAAGTTGGAATCTTGATCTCAAAAGCTATTAAAAGTCATCCTTTTTCAATCCCTTCACCTGTCTGCCTGATTGCTTTTAAATGAAGATGCAAGATCTCAAGAAGAAGGTGCAGAAAATAGAATGCCATTTTTTCTCTCAACTATCTCACAGATAATGATGTGGGAGCATCCAGAGGTATAGATAACCAGTGTAAATTAAAAGCTTAACTGGAAGCCTATAAAAGACCATCTCCACTCCCTCTTGTCTACTCCCATTTGAACACAATGCACATTACAATTTGAGTGGAAGCCAAAAAAAATTATCTCTAGAAAACTCAATTGCTATAACCAATTATTCAGTGAAATGTCTTTTGTTAAGCCTCAAGCCTTTGATTAGAGTTTAATTTAGAGAGATTCCTCCTTCTCCCACTGAACACTGAGCTGTACCAAGCACTGCCCTCCCTTACGGTGATATGCCCCCCCTTTATAGGCCAAAGGGGGTCTTGAATGGAAGACAATATAGCCCTAAATCAGATCTGCTTAGAAAAGAGAATGGAAGGCAACCAGTATGGCTGCACCAGAGTTAGTCTAAGGTGATACCTGGAATGTCCCTTCTCCATAAATCACCTTGATGTCAGTGACAGCCCTCTGACTGGGACAGAGCAGTAATAGTCAGAAAATGCCTATTTCTCTCCTTCTATGTCTTCAGAAAGTGGTCAGTTGCAGAAAGACCAGCTCTGTAACTTACATTGAGACAATCACACTAAAATCCTAGATACCCTTAGGCAGTTTTTGAAATGATTCTAGAGATCATGTTTCTATCCAAAACTGTCCCTCAATGAATGACTTCCATGGAGAACTAAATCATAAAACCAGAAATATCAAGCCAAATGTTCTGAAGGATTTACTCAGTAAATTTAGAATTTGAATAACATATACAACATATACAAAAACTCATAAACATCAGCCCTTTCAGTTTAGGAACAATTAGAGCAGGAAATACCTAAATCATGTCATATGGCTTGACTAATTTGTCCAAAATCCTGGCCACATCCACAGTCAGCACTAAGGAGATGGGAAACCATGAAACCTTCCCCACATCTGATTGTCTATCAATAGGATGATCAGTTTGAAAATAGGTAAGCACTCAGAGTCCCCTTCATGGAAAGTTGAACTCAGACACCAACATTCAAGTTGTTTACCCATGAGTATGGTAGTCTTGGAAGGTGGTGTCAACAAACTATGATACTCATTTCATTTTGGATGGCTGCAGTAATATTTTGGGAGAGAGAGAGTCAGAAGAGGAGCATCACAAAGGATTCTTGTTGCAACAGTCATCTTCTGCAGAATAACTTTAAGAGACTCCTGAAATAAGCACCTTTCTTAAAAGACTTCTGTTGCTTGCCACCAAGAGATGCTTAAGCATTCCATGTATCCTCAATATGTACTCTTACTGTGATTTGCATTTTCCTGGGTCAAACCATAATTTTATTTATCATGTTCTTAAACAAAGGCCAATTCCTAAAAAGGCTTCAAATGTTTTGTGGCTACAGTTTTATTACATAAATTTCAAAGTAAGAAATCACATCCACAGCTTTCAAAAGTTAGTAACAGAGTTAAAGTCTAATCTCTCTGTTGTAAAAGAAGAAGGATAGGCATCCCATGAACACATTGAGAAAATAAAATAGATGTCAAAGGCTCCTAGAAACTATTCTCTAACCATTATCTCCTGTACCTTTCTCAATTTTAGGAAATCTTTAATGCTTTTGTTTTATTTTTGCTTCATTTTGACAAGCAGCTGGGGAGCTAACATTTTGCTGAATGTTGGAGATAGGAAATGACAATCAGCTGGAATCTTTAACCCCAAAACAATGAAATTGTGAAGAATCAACTTACTTTATTATCTTTCATCTGGAAATGAAAATCATACACATTCTAGTATGTCTATTGTAGAAGATAAATTGCACTTAGATGCAAAGACCAGAATAAACAAATATGGCAGAGGTTATTCTTTCTTCTAGCTAATTATGTGTATCCTCCAACCCCCCCCCCAAAAAAAATGTTGCTGCTAAGAACACTTATTACAATCTATTAAAACTCAGCAAAATTTAATTATATGGCATTCTTCTCTATAAGGATATTTGCCAAAATGATATTTTCTTGTAAGATACTTAACTGTGGTGGTCCTTCTTCAGAACTTGTCGCATACTATATTCAAATCAAACCTGACCATTTTCCCTTTTAACATTCAGCTAGTACTCCCCACTTGTATTTATTTTGTCATAGGAAGGAAGCCATTAAAATTGCAATGGGATATAAAATAGAATTTTTCCTAGGGTTGTCAAACAAACTACAATATGCCCAGTTAAATCAATTCCAGATAAACAATGAATATTGGACAAAATATTTATACTGAGAAGAAAAATATTTGCCCAATCTGGCAATCTTAGCCTCTTGACTCAAAGATTCAACTGAAGCACCAAAGTTGAAATCATTGTGTTATAAACCCCCAACTATTCCTTAAAAGAACTATGATACATGTCCTTCTCTGTGGTTTGAATTCTGCCCTAGCCTTTTTCAAGTCCCTGAATTCCCCATCTTCTGTGTATTCCTAACTAATCTAAGTCACCACATTTACATCATTGGTTATGACCTGCAAACTCCTTCAAGGTGGGATCATGTCCTATTCATCTCTGTTTTCTTAACACCTTGACAATACATAGAGAATACTCATTAAATGTCCACTGAAATAAAATGTTTGCCCATGGCCTTTCAAGTTGACTCCAAACCGCTCACCTTGGCTGAGAACTCTCATAATCAAGCTTCAGCAGCATTACCTTCTTCTTCATTTCATCTCAAAATCCTCCACATTTATCAAGCCTTTGTCCTTATTGTTACCAGACGTACATACACTAACCCTCCTGCTCTCTTCTGAGGTTCATGTGGATGCCTATCCTGTAGTGCTTTGCCTCTGCTCCCTGAAATTGTACACAAACTTTACTAAACACCCTATTCAAATGCCCCATTTATCTTATGAAAGCTCAATTTAGAATTTAGAATATTAAAAAATGTTTTACCTTTACTTAAAAGTATGGTTTGCTAATCCCTATAAAAATTCCAATGACATTTTTTAAAGAGAGAGAACAAAAATATTGAAATTCATAGGGAATAACAAAAGACCCTGAATAGCTACAAACATCCTGATAAAAAAAGAGAAAATAGAAGTATTACTATCCCTAACTTCAAAATATTCTACAAAGCAATAGCAATCAAAACAGCATGGTGCTGGTACAAGAACAATCTGACCAATGGATCAGAATTGAGTGCCCTGAAATAAAACCACACATATATAGTCATCTAATCTTTGACAAAGGAGTGAAAAACTTACAATGGAACAAAGATAGCCTCTTCAATAAATGGTGTTGGGAAAACTGAACTAGAACACCTCCCTAACACCATATACAAAAACCAACTCAAAATGGATAAAATACTTGGACTTAAGACCTGAAACCATAAAATACATAGAGGAAAACTTGAACAAAACCCTCCATGAATTACAATTCAGAAATCCTTTTCTTGCTACATCTATAACCAAAAAAAAAAAAAAGGAACACATAATGTAGAATGAATGATGTAGGAACACTACATCATTCTGTACAGCAAAAGACACAACAGATAAAACAAAAAGAAACAAAACTGGGTGGGAAAATTTGCCCTCCACAAAAGTGATAAAGGATTGTTAACAAAGATACATAAGGAAATCATGCAACTTAGCAAGAACAAAGCAAGATTCCAGTCAAAAAATGAGGAGAGGAACTAAAAAGATGCTTTTCCAAAGAGGAAATACAAACGGCCAACAGGCACATGAAAAACTGCTTGACTTCACTAGCAATCAGAGAAATGCAAATCAAAACCACAATGAGATACCACCTCACACCACCAAGAATGGCCCATATCAAAAAAGTAGGCAGCAACAAGTGCTAGTGGGGGTGTGGAGAGGAAGGAATGCTCTTACACTGCTGGTGGGAATGTAAACTGGTTCAACCACTATGGAAGGCAGTATAGAGGACCCTCAGACTAATGAAAATGGAACTACCATTTGACCCAGTAATAGCTCTTTTGGGAATCTACCCAAAGGAGACCTCAGTGTGGGTACAGAAGGACACCTGTTCGCGGATGTTTATTGCAGCACTATTTATAATTGCAAGGACATGGAAACAACCCAAATGTCCCAAAACAGATGAATGGATGAAAAATATGTGAGATACATACACACACACACACACACACACACAATGGAATATTACACACCAATTAAAAATGACAAATTTGATGATTTTATGGTAACATGGATGTACCTAGAAGAAATCATATTAGCAGAATGAAGTCAGAAAGAAAAAAGCAAAAAAAAAATCATTTCACGAATATATGGACAACCAAATGAAAGTACACAAGGGGGGGGGGGACCAGCTGAAGCGGCCAGGGAGGGGAGGAGGTGGGTGGCCCCTGGGGATTACAACGATGTGAAATAGATACACCTATACATAAATTATTTCTATAAAAATAAAATAAAATAATATGGTTTACTAATTGTTTGCAATTGTTAGTTCAGTCACCACAGTTCTGAGTTTGTTAAAGTCAAGCACTGTATAAATGTCTTTTGCATGTTCCTACCCTCAGCACAATGCCTGCCCAAAACACATAACTCACAGACAGATACTAGATATTATCTCCACCTTTTTTAGGACTTTGTATCAAATCACTACAGTATAACTTGCAACTTGAAGCCTCCATTCCAACTGAACTTGTCAAAAATAAATAGGTTTCTACAGTTCATTTTTTTAGAATTATGCACTTACAACAGCTAAGCGACCAAGCAATGAGTCATTGAAAATGTATTTTTTAGCCTCTGCTAACATTTTATATTATAGGATCTTAATAGGATAAACTAAATCATGTTTCCAAGAACCAAACATATTGGTAAATGGGAAGTTTCCAAAAGGCAGTATCAATAAAGCTGTGTGTGCCATTCTTATTTGACACTGTGAAGTAGAGCTATATCTGGCAAGAACTGGTGGCTGCAATAGGTTCTGGGTAGAGTTGATAATGATCCAAAATAATGAAATCATAGCATCTGCTCTGGGTAAATATTATTTAGAGAACTTTCTCTGAATACTGGGCCCAACTCAGCATGACCCAATGCCAATGTTGACATAAGAATTCAGCATTAAGGAAAACAAGACATATTGTTGTAAGTCAAAGTACCATCATATGAACTATGTAAGAAAATTATTTTTAGAGATCTCAACGGGTAAGAATAGACCCCCAGCCACTTCACTCTGATGGAATATTCCAAGGGTATGAGTCCAGGCTAATATGTCTGATACAGTCAGATACAGTGGTTCCTACGCTGTAACCAAGAATTGCACGGTATATATGACTCTTTCAGAGGTAATGATCATGTTCAATTTACCCTGGGACAAGGATCTATCCTATTTCTTCCTCCACACATCAAGAGAGCAGATAAGGGGATGATGATAAAACTCTGCCATTAGTAGATCTCATTCCATTCCTGATATCCTGGAGATAGAACTATCCTGGGACTATCTAATGATGCTTTCCTCACTCCTAAACTTTGATGAGTAAAACCAATAATGGTCACAAGGACAACAGCAGTGATCCATGAACAAGTGCCTTCTCTATGCCAGGGATATGCCTTCATATTTAACACAACCCATAAGACTGGGGAGTGGGGTGGGGTGGGGGGTCATTTAGGATGTTACTCATGGTTGGCATAATTTTTTGAGGATTTTTTTTCCAGAACTTCCTCAGGATGTGGTTAGAGGCAGTTCCCTTATGATTGTATAGAAGTGGATTTCAACTCTAACCTGTCATGCTATCTACAGTGTGAGTTCAATTTAAGGTTTTATTTATTCTTCATTATTCCTTTTCATATAAAAGCAAGTTGTTTTAATGCTGTTAGATGATGAATATCTCCAAACCAAAACCCTAGCAAAATTTAAGTAATCAAGACCATGGCAAAATTACTAACCTATTCCTTGCCTACTTACGAAACCCTGCCCACTACCTACTAACCATTATGATCTTAGAAGGACATACAAAAAAAGCTTTGTTTGTTATGATTAGCTTCTATTTTGAGGGGCAAATAGGAAAAGAAATCCTTGAACTTTCATACCAAACAATTGCCAAGTTTTCATTTACCCAGAGTGACTCAGAGAATCATTACACTAATGTTGCCCTGACCTCCAAAGTCCTGATTCCGTTTTGGAAAGTAAATAAATCAAAAGAAACTTTTTTCTTCTCCACTGAAGAGATGCTAAGTGTGCTAAGTATCAGTGTTCTAGAACACTGATAATTCATGTTAAATGGTAATTATTTTTTATTCATCTTTATTTTTAATGAGAAAATGTCCAAAAAAAGCTTAGTATTCATCATTCTCTTATCTGTTTATGCTAGCAACTCTGAATGTGGGTTTTTTGAATCATTACTTAAAAGTTAGGAATTATGCAGTTTATTCGTTGGCAAGTTGCACTCCATTTGTTCTCCTTTTGTTGTTTAGTTGTGTAATATTTTAAAATAACAGTGGTAATAAGTTGAAGTATAAAAGATTATTTGTGTAAAAGTTATCTGTTGGAGAGAATAAATAGGAAATAGACGTCAAAAAAGTATCTCGTTTTTCAGGAAGCTTTAAAGAAAACTGCATTCCAGATGCTGTGGTGCCAAGACCTAGGATGGAGAAAGTGGAGATCAGTTGGGCAAAGCGTCCTGTCACTTCAGAAGAACATGGGACTTGGAGACAGGTGGAGCTGGCCTACATCTTCCCTAGGAAATAGGTGACCACTGGTTTTACAAAAGTGACTGAACTGGGTCCTCTCTGGATTGCAGTTATAACTCACTTTGTCTTTTTTACTTTGAATTTTGAGGTAATTGTAATTGCACATGTGGAAAAGAATAAACGTTTGTCTGTATAACTTTAACTCAGTTCCCCAATGGAAACATCTTGCATAACTACAATACAACATCAGAACCAGGAAACTGATATTTTATATATGGACAACTTTCTCCAGACCTTACCACTTTTACAAGAACTTAGTATGTGTGTATATAAGGGTTTTTGTGCTATTTCACTACATACTTAGAATCATGCAGTCAGAAATTTAGTCAAGGTACAGAGGTTCCATAACAAGGACATGTCAAGCTACCTTTTAATAATTATAGTCAATACCTTCCCTCCTAACCTTTGGTTACCACTATTCTGAGCTCCAATTTTATGATTTTTTTTCACTTCAAGGTTGTTATTAAAATAGAATCACAGAGTGTAATAAATTCAGACTGGATTTGTCATTCAGCAAAACTCACTTGTGAGTCATCTAAATTATTGTGATATTAGTACCCTTCCCTTTTTATTGCTGAGTAGTATTCTACCTTGTGGATGTGCCACATTTGTCTATTTATTCACCCACTGAAGCATGTTTAGGCTATAGAAAATAAAGCTACTGTGAACATTCACATATGGGTCTGGTATGAATATGTTTTCACATTTCTGGAATAAATGCCCCAGGGTGCAATTCTGGGTTGTATGATAAGTGTATATGTAGTTTTATAAGAGATTGTGAAACTATTCTCTAAAGTGTTGTACCATTTTATGTCCCCACAGCACTGCATGAGTGATTCAATTTCTCCATACCCTTGCCAGCATTTGATGTCATTACTATTGCTTTTATTTACTCATTCAGATAGGTGCGTAGCTATGTCTCATTGTGGATCTAATTTGCATTTCCCTAATAGCTAATGATGTTTAATATCTTTTCATATGCTCATTTGCCATCTGTATATTCTCTTCAGTAAAATGTCTATTCATGTCTGTTGCCCATTTTCTAATTGGATTGTTTGTTTAATCTTTACTGTTGAGTTTTTAGAGCTCTTTGTATATTCCAAACACAAATCTTTGTCAAATATGTGGTCCAAAATATTTTCTCCCTGTCTATAGCTTAATACAATTGAGCAGAGTAAATTTTTAATTTGGTGATGTCCAATTTATTAATTTTCCCTTTTTGTGGATCATACTTTGGTGTAAGTCTAAGAAACCTTTATTAGTCCCATGTCCTGAAAATTTTGTTCTCTGTTTTTTCTAGGTGTTTAATATTTTCACGTTTAATTTTAAGACTCACTTTGAATTAATTTTTGTAAAATTTATGAAGTTTATATTGCATTCTTTCTATCTTTTGTTTTGTTTTTCACTTATGAATGTCTAATTGTTCCAGCACTATTTGTTAAAAAAAGGCTGTGTTTACCTCCATTGCATTACTTCTACAATTTTATCAGATATTAGTTAGGCATATGTGTGTGGGTTTCCAAGTAGGTTTTCTATTCTGTCCTTTGATCTACATGTCTATATTTTCTCTAGCATCACACTGTCTTGATTGCTGTAGCTATGCAGTACTCCTTAATATCAGGTAGTGCAATTACTCCCACTTATCTGTTTTTCAAAATATTTTAGCTGTTCTAAGTTCTGCACATTCCCATGTAAATTTTTTGACAGATCTATATCTATTCTATATCTATTAAAACCATGCTGGAATTTTGGTAAGTTCTGCCTTAAACCTATAAGTCATTTCCGGGAGAATTAGCATCTTTACCGCTTTGATTTTTGAAATACATAAACACTACCTTGGCTCTAATTATTCCCTACAGGTTACTTTGCTTCAACTCTTGAATTGACACACTCTGTAAGTCCACATCTGCTGATATCACACTTGAGTTTACCACAACCTTTGGACTAAGAACTGCCCCAGTGACACTGTTCTCTGCCCATCTCCCCAAGATTACAATTTGGGTTAGCACCAACAGAATTATGGGAAGTCAGAAATTGTGTTTGAATCCTACCACCAGTCAGTGATAGCTGAGTAATCTGAGGACTCAATTTCTCATCTGCAGGATAACAATCCCATGTCTGGAGCATCCCTATAGCTGATCCTTAAGTGAAAGCTATTATTATTACTCTAACACATGCTTCTATCACTAACCTAATTGGATATGCATTTAGGATTTAGCATCTAAAATGCCAAGCTATAAATCACATTTCACCTATTTTAACCCAACATTTCCATTCATTTGGTCATTCTGGACCCTGACATCATCTACATTTCATCCTAATCATTCAAAAATAATAGCAAAGTAAGTAGAGACATGGGCAGAGATTGACATGCTTCTAGAGAAATTTATTCTCAGTTATGTGCTTTGGTTGCAGTTAACAGACACATGCTCTAGGAAATGTGACAAAACATGGAAAATAAAAGGAAATCAAAGAACCATGCCTGGTAGCAACCGAACCAGGAAGTGCCAAAACCAGGAAACGTGACAATTCTGCAATCGGTGGGTTTGTGAGGAAAGGAAAAAGAATATATATGGAAGTAATATCACTACAGGCCACAATAAATAGGGATGCAGGGGGAAAATATAGTTGAACATATTTTCAGGTTGTGGCAATTGGATATAGCTCAACCAGAAGAATTTATAACTGCAACTGGCATCTCTGATACCATAAAACTGTGCAAGGAAGCAACTTTCAGGCTTCCAGGATCAAACATCAAGATGCAAAACACAGATAATAGAATAACAACTACTGCTTAGCAGTGAACAGAAGATAAAAATAATTTGCTACAGTTCGCTGGATTCAACCCCAAACCTCTAACACAGCAATCCTGCACAGTTAATTTATTAGAGTGTGTGCGACTACCACAGATGAGGGAAAATGTTATCAAGAGATCCTTACCCAGCAGTGAAACAGAAGTACGATTACAGAAGCCAACAAAGGTACAATATGAAATGAACTGAGTTAGAGGAAAAGAATTTTTAATGAAAGCAGGTCCCCTTACCTAGATTAGCAAAAAAGAATCTATATAAAGAAATCCTATTTAATTGCTTTTAATTATTTTAATAGACTGACACTTCAATTATGAGGATGAATGAATTTCCTGGAACTAACCTAATTTCTAGCTTTTTAAATCAGTCATGAATAACTGAATAACATGAATTAGAAGACACACACACAAACACATCCCCACCCCAATGACCCTCTTAAATGAAAAACTCTTTCATGGAACCCTTAAAAAGAGTTTGGGAGCTATAAGTCACCAACATGAAATTCTGAAGCTAGCAGAATGTAAACTGGTGAAGGAGGATATATTTTTTCCACTCCTTTTCAATCCAAAGGAAGTGTTGGGTGCAGGAGATGCAACTTTTGGGGTGCTGGTAGACTTGTATGCATGGCACTCAGTGAAGAAGTACAAAGGAAGGAGACTTACCATTTACATCCTTACCACTTCCCTTCCTTGTATTTTCTCCTGGTCCCCTAAAACGCAAAGGGGCACAGCAGTCAGGGCCAAACACTATAGTGTAGATGGTAGGTGTTTGAGTTAAGGTGAGTTTTTAAATCCAAAATAATGAATAAACATACTTTAAAATCTTAACCAAGGTAATAATAACAAAAATAATTTAAAATACTCCCTTCTGAAATGTTTCCCAACCTAGCAAAGTATAATGCACTGAAAATAATTATGTTCATTAGTGTGTCTAAATATGTTATTTAGAACAGGGTAATAATAATGAGATAGACCTGGGGAACTTTCTGGAAGAAAAAAGTAGTCCCCATATTATAGACACAACTGCATTCAGACTTTAAGATCTGGCACAAAGAATATTGTGCCTTCTCTACAACCTCAGGCAGAAATTGAAGATGATACAGGGGTAGTAATGCAGGTGAAAATTGTATAGGTGCCAAAATGCCCTGGTGTACTGGGTCTGAGAGAAAGACACATGAGAAGTGAGAAATGCAAAAGGGTGCATAAAAGGGGAGGAGCAGAGGGAGAGAGGAGAATGGTAGAATGAAAGAACAGGCCCACCTGGTCTGGCCAGAAGAAGGCCCTGGAAGAGTGAACTGGTGATGAGAAGGAGTCACAAGGTGGGAGAGTGGCCGGCAGAGATGTAGCTGGTGGGGAGTCGGATGCCAGAATGTCAGGCCATGGTTGACCAGGTGTTGCTGAGGACAGGTCTGGTGGATTTTGTCAGATGGCACTGAAGGTGGACCTGGAGAAGGAAAAATCTTGGAGCCACAGCAAGGTGGCAAACTTGGAAAGCTGAATTGCATCAGCATCTGTTGGGAAAGTTTGAAGAGCCTTGGAGAAGCAGAGCAGCTCGCAATGCTGGAGAGAGAAGAAGCAAAGATGCTTCAGAAAGAATGGACTTTTTAGTGCCTACAAGGGGCACCATCTTAGACTTGTGTTGGGAACTTTTGGACTAAATGTTGATTGGCCACTTGTGGCATTAAGGACTCTTCATTTTCCTAGTTAACTTCCCTTGTCAATAAAGCCCTGTTGTTTAAATTGCTTTTGTCTGGCAACTGCTACGCATGGGTGATGTAGACCTGTGGCTTATTGGTTGGAGGCTTCTGCTCCTTTTGACCTGCTTTCAAAGAGAGAAGATTTAGGTTTGCCATGCACTGCAAAGGGACTCTCTTCGTATTTCAGTAGGTTCACAAGAATACCGCAAGCAGATGAGGCTTTGTATCCCCATCACAAAGCGACCCAGACCGCTGAGCTTCTAGCTGGCAAGTTACCCAACAAAGGAAAATAGGACTCTTGAATTTGCAGCATCTCAGTCTGTGATGGAGGGGTGAAGGGATACTGGAAAAGGATTGTGGGAGGAAAGGGGCTAGAAAAGCAATAATAGAAGAACAGGTAGATCCTGTGAGTGGAACATTATTTTTCAGGCATAGAGAAACCACTTGGAATAATACAACTGGGAGATTAACATATAAAATGTGTACTTTTTTGCAAGGGGAGGTGTGAAAGGGGACTCTATGGGCCTTTAAGAGTTATATTCTGTGGCCAAGACCCTGATCACTATGGTACCAATAATTAAACAGAAAATATCTAATTGATGGTAATTGCCAAGTGATAAGGCACTCCACTGGGTATTCACAAAAATATAATTTATTTATAAAATATAATCATAAGTATAATGCAATAACTTATTTTTATTTTATTTTTAGTTAAATGTACATATATGTATATATGTGTGTTTGTGTGTGTGTGTATTTTTTTAAATCATTGTCTACCCCAGGATTCTCCCACCACCTAATCACCCAAGCACCATCATCTTAATCTTTTGTGCCCATCCCACCCCTGATTTCCCCCCTTCCCTTCTTTTGCTCTATGCTTCATTTCTGCTGACAGTTTTAAATTTTTCTTGTCCATAATTTGTTTGTTTTTCTTATATCCCTCATATAAGTGAGACCATTCCATAATATAATAATTTAAATCTGTGTTTCTATTTTATATTTAATATATATTTATATTTTATATTTAAATTAGTATAAATCTAGTCCTAGACACAGATATAACAAAAGCTAAATTGTAAACACACACACACACTCCCAGTTGCAGAGCCTATCAAGACCTGAGCATAGGAGGCAAGAGGAAAGCTCATTCATGAGTACTTTTTAATTACTTTGCATTTGTTTTTCATCTTCTTCCCCATTTCTTCTTATGGTGATTATGATTGTATTTTGAAATCATGATCCACCACTACAGCACTGTAATTACATAAATATGGCATTATAAATGAAGGTTAGTGCCAGAAATAGCAAAGCAGAGAGGGGTGCAATTTGTCTTTGTGGATACAAGTGTATGTGTATATGTTTATAAATACCTCCCATTTACATGGCATTTGGAAATCATTTGCTAGTTCAAGTAAGGGGGAGGGGGTAAGAAATAGAACAAGATCTTTAGTTTCATTTTCAGCCAAAAAGAAATTGAGGCGGAAAAAAAAGGCAGGTTACTCCAATTATGATAAATGGGAACAAGATAAAAGCTAGACTTACATTGAGCTCATATCTCTGTGCCAGCCTACTGTTGAATGGGCATTAATGGCTCTGCTTGTGGACCAGATTCAGGTCAGGGCAATACAGCCTGTCAACACGGGAACATCAGCACCTCTGGGACCTCAAGGAATGTCTCTTCAGTACCACTGAGAAGAAAAGAAATATCCTCCTCCCCTATTCTGTATGGAAATAATCTTGAACCAAGAGTGGTAAGATTTGGGAGAGAAATAATCCTGCTGCTTTCATGCTCAGGAAAAAGGAAAATTCTGAAGTGTGTTACACAAAAAAGACACAAAGTACTTGAGTGCTCCAAACTGTCAGGAAATTCTTTAAAACACTTTTGTAAAGTGGAACTTAATTCCCCCTCTCCTCAAATGTGGGCTATACTAAGTGACTTACTTCCAATGACCACCATAAGAGAGTGATGCTGTGAGACTTTCAAATTTAGGTTATAAAATTGCTGCTTCTCTTCCAGATGACTGTTTCTGGGAAAGCTATCAACTTGCCCTGAAAATACACAAACAGCTTGCAGAATAGTGCACATATCAAGGAATAGGTCTTCTTCCAACAACAGTCACCAACTCACCAGCTATGAGTTTGAATCACCTTGGAAATGGATACCCCAGCCCCACTCAAGCTTTCTCATAAATCAGCTGCAAACCAACATTTTTGGTGATAATCATATGAGAACTCCTGATCAGAACCATTCAGGTAAGCCATTCTCTAATTCCCATAGAAAATGTAAGTATAACAAATGCTGCTATTGCATTACGCCACTAAGTTTTGAGTAATTTGTTAAACAGTAGTAAATAATTAACACAATCACAATGGCATTGACCTCCAGGTATACAAACTATAACCTGTTCATCTGCTCTCTCACTGAGTGTCCTTGGATCACCTCCAACACGAGCTACCTGTATTAAAAATTCCTGTTTCAGAGTTCACTGTTGAGGATTAAGACATCTAGTAAGGAAAGTATTATCATCCTCATTTTAGCTGTTGATAAAAACTACACACACACACACACTATATATATATATATATATATATATATATATATATATATATATATATATATATATATAGCAAAGAGACAGAATAAGAGTCAATCATAGTCCACTACTTTCTGCTTTATCACAGCTGTATTCCCCCAACTCAAAGCTTTACAATTTTAAACAATCTCTCTTCTCTCTCCAAGAACAAGTTAATTTTCTCATTCACTGTGAACCCACACTCATCAGTAACACAAAATTTGAAAACTAATCTAAGCAAATTCAATAGCAAACGTGACAAGTTAGAGTCCCTTATGCCTAAGTGTGTTTGTTTGTCCTAATGATACCTATACACAGCAGGGAGGAATCATTAGCAAATTAATGAATTATTCTTCTGTTAGCATTAATGCAAAGACTAGATTGAATCTACTCCATTTATGTGTGGGCTACAGGAGTTAGCCTGACACTGTTGGCCAAACTCAATCATCACTGATTGAGATTATGAACAAATGACTATGCTGCATGGACAGGAACTGGAAGTGAAGTTTTTATGCTGTGCTTTCTTATTCTGATCAAATAATCTGTACAGCCAATTTCATCTGTCAGATACTTAATCATAATCATTATTGTGTGATGTGGTAATTAGGCATAAATGGGACATAAATGACTATTAATAGCACCATTTTATATATCAAACATTTTTTCCTTTTTTTTAAATTGAAATAACATTGGTTTACATCACTGTTTATGTTAGAGAAGAATAGGCTCTCCCACTTTAGATGTTCTTACATGATACCTACCACCAAGACCACAATCCATCCCATGGGCCTTTGTGCTCCCTCACCACTCTGTTCTCATCTCTCCTCTGGTAGCTTCTGTTATATAGTCAGATTTCTAGGGTTTATTGTTAGTTTATTGGTGAATGTATCTAATCCTTTGCTTGATTCCTCTATATGCCACATGTAAATGATACCACCTATATTTGTCTTTCTCCTTCTGACTTATTTCATTTAGCATAATTCTTCCCCCAGCTTTATTCATGTTGTTGCAAATGGCAAGATTTCATCTCTTTTATAACTGAGTAATATTTTATTATGCATCTTGATTTGTACACCAAATCCCCCTAAACCACTCATCTGTAAGTTATTTCCATAAGTCATTTCCATAGCTTAGCTATTGTAACCAGGGTTGCAATGAACTTGGGAGTGAAAGTTTTCATTTGAACTAGTGTTTTTGTGTTCCTTAGGTAGATACCTAAGAGTAGAGTGCTAGGTTATGTGATAGATACATATTTAATATTTTAAAAATCCTCTATACTTTTTTCATAAGGCCTGGACAGGTCTACATTTCCCCCAGTAGCATACAAGGTTTCTTTCCTCTCTGTATTCTCACCAATATGTGTTGTCTGTGTTGTTTGTTTGCTTATTTCATATGGGCCACCTCACAGGTTCAGGTAATATCTCATTGTGGTTTTGATTTGCATTTCCCTGATCATAAGTGATGATGAGCATTTTTTCATGTATCTGCTAGCGATCTGTATGTCTTTTTTGGGGAGGATCTATTTAATTCTTTGGTCTATTTTTTTGACTGGAATATTTATCTTCTCATTGTTGACTTGTATGTAGCTTTGTACCTCTTAAATATCAACCTCTTCTCAGATGCATGGTGTACAAATACTTTTTTTCTTATTCAACTGGGTGTCCCTTTGTTTTTGTGACAATCTCTTTCACTACACAGAAACTTTTTTAGTTTGATGTAGTCTCAATTGTTTATATTTTCATTTCCTTTCCTTATTTTTGGAGATGAATCCACACATTTCTGAAGCCTTAGTTGTGGAGTGGTTTGCCTATGCTTTAGTCTATGTATTTTATGATCAAATAACAGTTGTTCAGTTTTTCTCCTCTCTTTAATAGTTTTCTAGAATTCCTCTCTCCTCAGTGTCTCTGTGGTTGACTTCTTCTGAATTATAGAAGAGAATTTGTTACAGATTGAAGCCAAACAAATCACTAAAGCTGGATGGTCCTGATCAAGTCACTAAATATGCCTGGACCTCTTGAATACAGGAGAAATGAAGCTTTACCAGCAGGGTTACTATGAGAATCAAATGAGAACCTGATATGCAATCACTAGCACAGTGCTAATATGCAGCAGGTGCTCAATAAAGGTCTCTTTTCTCCCTCTTGTATCACACTACCTCTTATATCACCACTATTTCTGCATGTGCTAATGTCAGAAGTTATAAATGTTCGTAAATAATCATTTCCTGCCCTAGCTCTCACTTCCAAGAGCACATGACTTCAATCTTAAGTCCACCTTCCCACACTAAAATCCCAAATTTATCCTGACTTTAAAATAATTCTATTTTAAAGGTAAATTTACATACATACATAAATCACATGTAGATATAAATTCATAACAAATGATTTTGAGTTCAACATAGTAATAAACAGATTTAAAATCTACCTAAATTTAAGTAAGAATGTCCACACTTGCGCATGAGTAAATTCTAGTTATGGATAAATAATGATGCAATTTCTCTTCTGTTTGATTTGACTGTGACTAGCAAGAAAATGAAAAGTCCTTGTTGGAAAAAGACAATGTTTTGGTCCCAGTTGTGTTCACCCAATGGGAGGGTGGTGGCATTTTGGAACAAGGTAGTAAACACATGGAGATAGATAGTTTACACACAATATTTCACATACTGATGACTGTTAATCCCCTGGGATTTGACAGGTACTATGAAGGCAGAGAGTTTGCCTCTCTGATGCTAGAAGATAAGATTTGAGAAAGTAATGCAGACTGATAAATATAATAGCCCATAATACCAGGAGTAACAGTAATTAAAACCAATTAGGTCCTAACATTTATTTACATAAAAGTTTGACAAATAACTTTTAGGTCTTCCTTATCCAATTCTCTTGTAACCAGCAGGCATTTTTAATTCCACTTTACAGATAAACAAACTGAGACCCAGAGAGGTTAGATATCATTTCCCAAAAGCTCACAAATGGTAAGAAAAGAATCAGATCTAGATTCTTAATCTCATATTCTTTTCCCTTATCATATGCCTGCTATTAATAAATAACTAGCTTGTTTATTGAAGGGTAAATGAAAGTCAAACTGTAAATTCACCAGGTAGTATCTTTTAACCTGTATTGATCTTTAGACACACAGGCAACCTGCCCACAGCACACAGGGTGATGTCGAAGTAGTTTAAATATAATCATTTAACAGTCATTGAAAAGTAGTCCTTTGAGAAGAACAGAGACACTATTTCTCAGGGCTCAGGGTAACTGCAAAGAACTGTGTTAGAACCACTGTAGATGACGGAGCAATAAAAGGCTCATTCTTTTGTGCCATTGTGGCAGCAAACTTCATCAAT
>PVHY01006047.1:0-77685 GCA_004024945.1 Uropsilus gracilis
CTGGGGATGGCTTGAGTCCGTGGTACCCCGGGCAACGAGAGCCTGCGGTTCCACAGGCAAAAATAGCGAGACCTAGTCTAAAAAAAAAAAAAAAAAAATAGGCAATGAATATTGTTTTAATCTGTTTCTTCTTTGTCTTCCACTATATGCTACCCACCAAGATTTACTTTATTCTCTGGCTGCTCCTTTTTGTCCTATACTTCTGTCCGTAAAAGTAAGTCCAGGCATTATGCTAGGAACTATAAGAAAATACAAAAGAAGAAATGTGTTTTTCCATAGTGTGCCAAACTTTTGGTTATGGAAATGAAATAATAAAACAGATAAAAGAATTTATATATTAGTGTTAAATTAGATGTGCAATTATAGGTATCATGTTTTGTACCCTATTCCTTTTTATCTTAAATTTTCACAAATTTTTGTCTTAATAAAATTTTTACTTTAATTCAGATCATATTTCACATAAATAAATCCAGCTATGTACTTGATATTACCTACAGGTACTTTTGATACATCATCCAGGGAGAACTCAATAGTTTTCCTGCTAGTTCCCAGCCCAGTGCAAACAAAGAGGAATCGTGCATGGCCCTCTTTTCTTGTTCCTTTAGTAAAGCTAGAACAACCTGTGGAAGTTGTCTGACAAATTTTTCCCCATCCAACCCCATAGACAGTCACTAAGTCCCAATGATTTTGCCTCCTTAAATTTTTTTGAATTCCATTCATGTTTCTTCATCTTTATTGTTGCCATTCTGGTAAGTCTGTGATATCCAAAGTGGGAAACATATACCCCAACATAGTATATATTGGAGAATGGGGCGGTCGGAGGGGCAGCGGCAGGATGTTGGGGAAAGGAAACTTCATCTGCTGTTATTTTTCAGTTAAAAAAACTATTTACTTTTCAATCAGAGGGAAAAAGAAAAGAACTGAGTAAAATTCATCTTTCAATATGAATGGCAGATGATCACGTTTTACTTATAAATATGATATATCCCAAGAGAAGTTTAGATCACTCAGTATAGGAATATTGATAGACTTTCTTTAATTTATTTATCTTAGGTGTGGCATGTGCTTGGTTAAGATTTACAGATTAAGCCCTGCATGGTGGTATGCACTTGTAATCCCAGCTACCTGGGAGGCTGAGGCTAGGGATCACTTGAGTCTGTGGGTTTGAGACAACCCTGGGCAACATAGCACGAGACCTAGTCTCTAAAAAAAAAAAGACTTACAGATCATACAAGCTGGTTTAATTCAACTAATCTTCACTAATGCATGAGTGCTTTAAAAGCTATACCTGTAGTGAAACCTGTTGTTTCTGAGCAAGCAAAAAATGACCAAGCTTAGAATTTCCTGCTCCTATTCTGAGCCCTTTATCTGCTCCAGTATAAAGTAGAAATAAGGATGCCATGGACATTAAAAGAAAAATAAAGATTATCATCACTAGTTTGAATGTTTTTATATCATTAACCTTGCTTTCCTATATAATGTGCCTTAAATAGTAACGAGTGAAACTGTGAAAGCATCAAGATTCATACTCACTGATACTCAATTCAGCTCTTAAATGTGCATCAAGTTAGTAAGTTTTTATTAAGCTCTCCTTTTGCAGTTTCTCCCAGTGTTCTTTATCTTTTGTCGAAAACTTGATCTTGCTGTTCCAATGAAAATGACTGAAACCCATTTCAGAGAAAGCAAACAAAGTGTTTGTATTCCTTTGTCAGGAAACTGTTGAAACAGACTTTCATGGCAAAACTGAAGATTTGATAAACAATTCTTAAAATAAATCATGCAGTGTACAAAGTTAGTTATATAGAGGTGGGTAAAAGTACAGATGCTTCTTGCAGTTTGAACTTAGGATATATTTTTTCCTCCCTTTGGCGGCCTTTAATATTATATACACTTACATAACACTCTTTTGGCTTTCACACATGCGGTTTTCTGCCCTGAACTGTCCCTATCCTTTCCTATCCTAGTTCACTTCTTATATATCCTTTAGCTCTCAATCTCCAACTTGGGTTTATCTTCTAGCCACTTTTGGCTTTTTCTCCCTACTCACCCTGCCCACCCCTCCCCACATACACACTAATAATTATTTTTCTCCCTTCTCATCCTGCCCACCCCTACACACATTACATACACACTATTAATTATTAACTCTTAAATAATACTGTATATGTATTCACCCTTTATTCTATTTCTCATTTTGGCTATTTTCCCTTTACCTGTGTAATTTCAAGATACTCAACATTATTTAGTTGTTAAACCCATGAGGACAAGGGTCTTAATGTTTATTGACTTATCATGCTATTTTTTTCAGTAGTTAGGTACTCATAAGTGAAATATCAAAGATTTTGGTTTCAGACCTAGGGAAAACAAAGAAGTGCTATGAAAAATAGCAGAGTGATAATGACACATACTAAGATCTGGATGTTAGAAAGATCAGGTGGAGACTAGACTAGAGTGGAATGAAGGAGAGAGAATCAAGGCAGAAAGACCTGTTGTAGATGAAAAAATGAGGATTTGAAATCTGGTTACGTAGTTGGAAAGGAGATACCGTTGCCTTGCATTAGATGTTTGGGAGATAGATGATTTTGGAGACAAGTGGTCATCTACTAGCTTTGGATGACCAGCTGACTTGTCAGAGGCAAAGGAAAGTAGAAAGAGATTTATGTAAAAGCTTGAATTATTAATTTATAGGTCACTTACAAAGAAATTGAGTATAAAATACTTAGCAATTCAAGGGGGTGAAGAGTTCTTTTTCATTTTTAGCACATTCACATAGGAATTACCCCTTGGTAATTTTCTGTAGGTTTTATAAGATACTTAGCAATTCAAGGGGGTGGAGAGTTCTTTTTCATTTTTCACACGTTCACCATAGGAATTACCCCTCGGTAATTTTCTATAAGTTTTTAAAGCAGCTTTATTGAGATGTAATTCACATACCATATAATTTACCCATTTAATATATGCAATTAAATTGTTTTGAGTATATTTATAGGTTGTGTAACTCACCACAGTCAGTTTTAGAACATTTCATTTCCTCATAAAGACACTCCTCTTTTTTTTTTGAGACTAGGTCTCTCTGTGTTGCCCAGGGTTGTCTCGTACCTGCAGACACAAGTGATCCCTAGCCTCAGCCTCCCAGGTAGCTGAGATTACAGGCACTCATCACCATGCCTGCCTAGAAATTCCTTACTCTTTATCCACTTCTTTCTGTCCTTTTCCTAGCCCTATGCAGCTGCTGTTCTATTCTCCATGACAATACAGTTCCCTTTTCTGGATTTTTATCTATATGGAATCTTTTCATGTATATGGTCTTTTGCAACTGAATTCTTTCATTTTGTATGATGATTTCATGTTGTAGCATGTATTAATTCTCTCGTTGTAGCATGTATTAGTATTTTATTCCTTTTTTGGATGAAAATATTGCATTGTATGATATATATATCATATTTGGTTTATATATTTATCATTAGCTTTGAGTTTCAGTTTTTTGGTTAGCAGCATAATACTGCTGCTGTAAACATTTGATGACGTGTAAATGTGGACAGGTGTTTTCATTATGCTTGGTTATGTACTTGGGAGTAGAATCGTTGTATCATATGGTAACTCTATGATACATTTGATATCATATATGATAGCCATTTGAGTGCCAGAAAATTTTTAAAAGCAGCTCTACTGTTTTACGTTCTCAATAAGCTTCCAGTTTCTCTATCTTCTTGTCAACTGTTGATATCTTTTTTATCCTAATCTTAGTAGACATGATGGGATATTTCCGTAGTTTAATTTGCATTTTCTTATGATATAATGTCAAACAAACAGTATTTCACCTTTTATGATTTATTTACCACTTATCTTTTGAGGAAATGTCTTTGCCCTTTGCCTTGTTTTTTCCTATTGGATTGTCTTTTTACCACTTGTGAGAGCTTCATATATTGTAGAGGCCAATCCCTTTTCAGATATATGATTTGCATTTCTTTCCTCCCATTCTGTGAGTTGCCTTTCACTTCTTGGGTGTCCTTTGAATCACAGAAGCTCTTAATTTTATGGAGTCCAATTTTTTTTCTTGTGCTTTTGGTAGTATAACTACGAATTCTTTGCCAAGTTCAAGATTGTTAAATTTTTTCTAACAGTTCTCTAGTCTTAATTCTTATATTTTAGTGTCTGATCCATTGACTTATGACTTGCCAGCACCTTTTCTTGAAGACTGTTCTTTCCCTGTTGTATTTTCTTGGCACCTTTGTTGAATATCAATTGACCATAGGTATTTTTATTTATTAAATCTAGTCGAAAGGGGCAGAAGCCACCAACCAATAAGCCACAGGGGGAAAAGAAGACCTTTTAAATGCGGCTTCTGCCAGCCACATTCCCTTAGGTCTGTCCACCCACACGGAGCATTTGCCACTCAAATGAAGTTCAACAACAAGGTTTTATTAACAAGAAAAATTAACCAGGAAAACAAAAAACCCTTAAAGCCACAAGTGGCCAGTTGTCTTATCCTAGTCACCATTTTCAATCCCAAAGGTCCCAAAGACTCATGTCTAGTCCTTCTTCGGTGTTTTCTCTGTTTCTTCTCTCCCCAGTGTTCGTGCTGCTCCACCTCTCCAGGGCTCTTCAATTTCTTCTACAGTTGCTGATGCACAAATCAGCTTTCCAAATCCCTGGCAATCTCCAGGTACCAACTCACTTAGGCTACCTTGCTGCAGTGCCACACTCTCCACACCGGCTACTCTTTTGCTGGTCACCGTGATTCCTTGCCACCTCCAGCTCACTCTTCCAGGGGGCTTACCCTGGCTAGGCCTTGGGCTGTTTCTCTTAGTCTGCCATTCTCATCTCCTTCCTTTCCTTTCTATCCTTGCTCCTTCCTTTTATCTGCCTTTTGGCACTTCTCGCTTCTTCTCCAGAGTCTTTCTCTCATACCCCACCCACCAGAGTATTTTGGCACCAATACAGTTTTCAACTGTCACTACTCTATATCATTTACAGTATTTTTAAAGCAGTCTCACTGCTTGTATTTCTCTCTCACAGACAGAAAACAAGGAAACAAGAAGAAATGTCCTTGTTTTTAAATAAGCTTTCAGGGCTATTGTATAATATTTTTGTGCTTCATTATGTATCATTGACTTAACTTAGAAAAGTGTGTAGTTTACACATGCAGGAACAGCTGTTTTGATCATGAGTTTGGAAAACCATATATCATTCACTAAAAGTGACTACTTGTAGTTTCTTTTTTACTGATGCTTTGTGAGTGCCAGGCATTGTCCTAGTGGAAGGCTTACAAAGATACTTATTTCCTCAAATTGCTAAAATATTGGGAGCAGAAAAGTAGTAAAATGATGTAAAAATGTCTCTTTGGGTCTAAGTAATTTGTACAGCTATTTTCATCCTAGTATATGGTTTTTAATACCATTTTTTTTAACTAAACTTTTTCTTAAGACTAAGAATTTTTTTTTTTTTTTGGTCTTTGTTTTGTTTTGTTTCCCCCCCACCCTTCCTCTGGCCTCCTCCTACCATTCAAAACTAAGAATCTTAAATTGAAATCATTTGCTTTCCTAGGACTCTAAATTAGTATGTAAGTACTATCAATGTTGCTGAAAAGAAATGGGTGATAAAGACTGCTAGGTAGCTTGATGCTTTTTGCATAAAGATCTGGAGAGTCTGCTACTGACTACAAAATTACTGAGACTAATCAGAGGGGATCGTTAAGTTCTTTTGGTGTTTATTTATTTTTTTGATGAACTCTTTAGGGACTCATTGGGTCTTTTTCATTGAATTAACTGAAATTGAATCAATTTGAAACATTTTCTACTAATGAATCTTTTTCCGCTTAATCTCACTTGATACTTTTATGTACTTTTTCTTAGGAGTCTCAGCAGTCCAGTTTTGGCCCTGGAGAACAAAGTAAGTATTTCTTTTCTTTTCAGTTTTCAAATTAAACTGTTTTTGAGCTTTTTGTTCTCATAGTCATATTATCTGTTACTTTATTTGTTTGTTTGTTTGTTTATTTATTTAGAGACTAGGTCTTGCTATTTTACCCATGGAACCGCAGGCTCACGTTGCCTGGGGTACCACAGACTCGAGCAATCCCCAGCCTCAGCTTCCCAGGTAGCTGGGGTTACAGGGGTGCGCCACCACGCTCAGCTAGTTTTTTGGAACTAGGTCTTGCTATGGGTCCCAGGAGGGACTTAAACCGCGATCCCTAGCCCCAGCCGCTTCATAGGCTGAAGCTTACAGGCACGAGCAACCATGCCTGGCCCTATTACTTTAATAATTGCTTTAACAGGTCTTATCCCAGATTTTATGGTTGGAGTAAGGATTGGGTTGGCTTAATCTTGGTATTCTTAAAAAATGGAGAATTTTAAAGAGCAAAATTAACTTTTACTAAGTATTTGAACCAGTAGTGTAAAGGTCATGAACTCATTTTGATGATCACACCATAGATAAGAACCATTCTTTTCTTATTCCATATTTTTCATGAAGGGACTTGGTTCTGTGGTGGTAAAACTCCAGGTAAGAAGGAATCATTGATCTGGCGATTCTCTAGCTCTCATTTATTTATTCTTCTCTGGTCTTCTGATTTGGAAAGAAAGTCTGCTGCACCACCCTTCTATACCTCTACTTTCTTTGCCTCTCAGAAGAAACTGAGAGAAAAATAACCATCAAGAATGTTAGCATGGTTCCAAGAAATGGTGCCCTGGAAATGAATAGTGGTACAAATAGGAGACTTTGGAAATGTTGTGCTTCTCCATATTGCTCTGAAACAAAATAAGTTCCCTTGCCAAGAGCAATAACTTCTTAAATAAAGTAGATTTTAACTAGTTGTAAACTATTTGAAAAGAAAAAATACAAAACTTTTTGATCCTTGTCTCTAATGATCTGAAAACAGAGACAAAGTAAAAAAAGGGGGTTTTTTTTAGTGCAAATAAACTGTATATCCTTTCTTCATTCTGCTTTCAAGCTGTAGTTATAGGCAAAAGGACCCAATATTATTGATATGTGAATAATTAGCTACAAGCCAGAAAGTTTGCATTTTCCTCTCAAATCTTGTAAGAACATCTCACCCTACTTCTGTCCCTCCTCCCATTTTCCCTTCCCAAAGCTTTGCAGATATGATGATACTTTTATTACCTGTGTTTTTCTGTTTATTTAAAAACTATTTCTTTATTAATATAAAACTTCAGCTTAATTCTAGCATTAAAATTGATATAGAGCCAGGTGTGGTGGCACACACCTTTAATCCCATCTGTGGGATGCTGAGACTCAGAATCACTTGAGACGGTGGGTTAGAGACTAACTACCTCAGGCAACATAGCAAGACCTAGTCACTTAAAAAAAAAAAAAAAGAAAAAAGTAGATTAAGTAAATAAATTGATATATTATGTATGTATGATAGTATCCTAATTTGAACTTTATGTATGTATGATAGTATCCTAATTTGAACTGTCCTTTTTGACGAACATTTGTTTCCAGTTTTCACTCTTAAAAAACCATACCATAATAAAGCATTCCTGGGTATGCGTGTGTGTGCGTGTGTTCTACCAGGTACATCTTCCAGATAGACTCTGTTTGTTACAGTTGCTAGTTAGTGGATATGTGAATCTATAGTATTGACAAGATAATTAATACCAGATTGCATTCCAGAAAAATACTGAATCTGTATTCCTACCAGTAGCCCTTGAGCAAACCTGTTTCTGTTTATAATTTATCAAATTATAAACAATTACCAGTTTGATGGATACATAATTATATCTTGTTTTGATTTATATTTCTTTGAGACTATTTTTGTAGATATTTTACATTTCAAATGACCACACTTTAGGTGCTGATTTCTCCATTCTTTTTGTTCTAGAAAGATATAATCCTTCTTCTAAAACTTCAAATGGACACCAGTCTAAATCGTAAGTTACTGCTAATTAAGTTGCCTTTTCTTTGCTAAAAGTCTGTCTCTAGTGTCTGGTTATTTAGAACAACACTTAGAAATGTGCACTTAATCTTAATACGGTCACAGAGATAGACAAATTCATGTGTAAAAACCAGATAGTGAAATACTAGGTTTTCAGGCCAGATGGTTTCTGTCCCACCTAGTCAGCACTGCCAGTGTAGCCTGAAAGGAGCCAAAGACCACAGGTGTCCCAGTAACATTTTCTTCATAATAGGTGGCAATCTGGATCTGATTTATGGACCATAGTTTGCCTGTTTTTATTCTGAGATCACAGTTTTTTCTTATCTTTCAGAGGTGTATGTTTGTATATATAGTCATAGTTTGTTTTCTGCAAATAATGCATTTTAACAAAATCAAAGCTTTATTTGGTAAGCCCTCCATTTATCCTCTAAATGTAGAATGTTAAAGTAGCATAGTTGAGTTTTCTCTTTTTTCCCACTTTTAGACAAACATAGGAATATATATATAAATGTAATAGTGTAGTATTTTGGGTGATAACATTTTAACTAGAAGAATTAATTGTTGAGAACTTATGTTAACTTAGTGATTAAAACAAAGACATTTTATTCTGATAAATTTCAATCTTGTAATCACTTCTATTAAGTATAGAGAGAACTGAGATTCAGAATATATGAATACTAAAAGTCCCCCTGCTGCTAAAGAATTCAAAGTGTAATCCTACTTAAATGTATTCACACATAAGGAACTGTTGTGAACCTACCATATGTGCATATTGCTTTGGTTGCTGAGGAACAAAAGCATGCAGGACTTTGAGCAGTCTGGTTAAAAAAAAATAAAAGCTTTGGCATTTTCATGTGTGTAAACAGATTCATTGAGCTGCCATTATTAAATCACAAGGGCTAAGAGAATTCAAAGTACATTTCTTTTCAAGATACCAGTCACAGAGATGCATTAAGCCCTAGTCCCGTGAAAATTTTTTTTCCTATCCTGCTTAACTGGGCCAACCTTAAAACACTTTTCATAATTGTGTATCTGGTTACTTTGTTTATAGGTGGTCTTATGTAATATTCTAAATTTGGGTCAGATTTAGAAACTCGGGTTAAACTTTGAGGGGTCACTACAAGTAGTCATTGAGCTAAAAGATTTCCTTTCCACTAATTGGAGATGGTCATGAAATATTACGCAGAAAGGTAATGAAATGACTGTTAATGAGAAGTTGCAGTTCTCCCTAAGCTTTGTGTGTTTTGTTTTTTTAACACTCCCGTAGAAAGGCAAAAAGTATTCTTTGTTTTGATACTCAGATTTTAATTTTAGTTTTGATTTTGCAGCCTTCAAGAAAACCTTTTACATTCGAAAACTAACTCCAGAAACTATTAACTTGTGGTTATCTGTGTTTTTTTTAATTGATTTAATTGATTGAGGAAGACTTGGAACTTGGTTACTTTTTAATTCATACATTGTCACTTCTGTTACATAGGCAAGGGTCCTAGCTCACATTGTTACTGTAATAGGGTACTTGTTTTCAGAGCAAGGCACTTATGAACCAGAACTTGAACTGAGTTGTGGTTTTCACAAATATATCCATTGCCAATAGTTGTACAAATATCTCTTCATGTTGGGAACAAAGATAGAGAATAGCTGATGCTTTCATTTTATCTCCTTATTAAAAGTCATCTCTCTATTGGACTGTTGGGTATTAGTTTACTAACTTTTTTTTAATTTAATTTTTTTAATTAAAAAAGTTATTTATGTATAAATTTTACATCATTGTAATCCCAGGGATTTACCCCCCCACACCCTTCCCACCATCCTCCCGTTTCTTTCCCACCTGCCTGAAGTTGTGTTCTTCAGTTTGGTGCTTAGCTTGTTTTGACTTTTCCTGGTGACTTTTGTTTATTTTTTTCCCTGTATCCCATATATTAGTGAAACCATTTGGTTTCTGTCTTTTTCTTTTTGACTTGTTTCTGCTAATATGATTTCTTCTAAGTACATCCATGTTATCATAAAATCATCAAATTTGTCATTCTTAATTGATGAGTAGTATTCCATTGTGTATAAATACCACATTTTTTTCAACCAGTCCTCTGTTTTGGGACACTTGGGTTGCTTCCATGTCCTTGCAATTATAAATAGTGCTGCGGTAAACATCCGAGCACAGGTATCCCTTTGTACCCACATTGAGGTCTCTTTTGGGTAGATTCCCAAGAGAGCAATTGCTGGGTCAAATGGTAGTTCCATTTTCATTAATTTGAGGTTCCTCCACACAGCTTTCCATAGTGGTTGGACCAGTTTACATCCCCACCAGCAGTGTAGTAGTGTTCCTTTCTCTCTACATCCTCACCAGCACTTGTTGTTGCGCATTCTTTGAATACTAACTTGTTTTAATGATATGAGTTTGTGTGTTCACAGAGAAAAGTTATAGTTGAAATGAGTATAAGAATTTGTAGAAGGTGGCTTTTGTTTAACTACAAAAGAAAGGTGTGTATTTTACTTATGGAAAACTTTAGAGTTTGCAAGATTGTTAATTTCCTCTTTTCTGTTTTCATTCTGTATGTGAACCAAACTAGATGGAGTACAGCTTGCTGGTTCTTTTCTTTGTTTTTTAATTAAATCTCTGGCTACCACAGTGATTATTTTGAGAATTATTGGTAGATAGTTAATACTCTGGTATGCCATGATGAACTGTTCCAAAAATAATAATCCTTTCTGCCTTTTCCCTCTAGTATGTTAAAAGATGACTTAAAACTAAGCAGCAGTGAAGACAGTGATGGGGAACAGGTGTGTTTACTACTATATGATTTTGCCAGTCTCATCCAATATTTGTTTTTGTTGTATTTTATAAGAATTATAATTAATACCTTTATGATCTATTTACTTAAAATAAATTTTCTCCTGCTTTCTGACACTGGAATGTTACAGTTTTCTGCTTTGTCTTTAAACCTCCTGATATTTTTTTATTAAAAAATGACTTTTCGTAATACTTAACCATGAATCAGAGCACGATCCATTTTTATGAGATTGTTGACAAGAAGAACTATTAAAACTTTCCATCTTCTTAAAACAAACAAACAAACAAACCTTCCATCTTATCCTGGCAATTCAGTTACTCTTTAGGTAAAAACACTGTGTTATAAATGTTGTGTAAATGTTGATGAATAGGAAATTCAGTATTTCTATTAAGAGTTCAATTTGTTCTCATTAAGCAGGTAGGGTGCTCTTTATTCATTCACAGATTTCCTTTCATGTTTTAATTTTAGGATGGTGATAAGACAATGCCGAGGAGTACACCAGGAAGGTAAGCATCCTTTTATTTCCAGTTTTATTTGGAGTAGTAGGGTCAGCATGATAACACTGTATATTAATGTAGTAATTGACCATGTTAAATAAATACTGTCAGTTGTGATGGTGTTATACAACTCTGTAAATTGGAGATCAATGAATTGTACATGCTGAGTGAATTTACATAAAGTAAATTATCCCTTAATAAGATTGTTGTTAAAAGGTAAGTAGTAACAGAGTAGCATAGGAGGAACATTTAAAAAATTTATTTCACTTATAATGAAATTCTAGAATTTAGCAGCTTAACAAAAAGTAAAAGTTTTAAATAATTTGAATATTTTTCTGTTGTCACTAAAAAGCCATTCTTCATTCTTCATTTACCTGTTTTATCTCTATTAGTAACTCTGAACCTTCACACCATAATAGTGAAGGAGCTGATAACTCAAGAGATGACTCTAGCAGCCACAGTGGATCCGAAAGCAGCTCTGGATCTGACTCAGAGAGTGAAAGTAGTTCCAGTGACAGTGAGGCAAATGAGCCATCCCAGAGTGCGTCTCCTGAGGTGAGAGGAGAGCAAAGGATACCTTTCATAGACTTTCAAGGCCTGGAGGACAACCAGTTAAGAACTCGGCTCAAATATGAACCTTAAAGGAAAGAAACTTGCTTATTCTGAGAAAAAAGAAATTGAATTATGTATCTTGGAGGAAACCTAAATATTTTAGTTTCCTTGTTATTTGAACAAATCTTAGTCTAGGTTGGGAACTGTTCACATCATATTCAGGTCACTAAAACATTGGGTTTATTTAGTTTGGGCTTTATTTTTGTATATCAGTGTGATAATTCATGTTACATAGCTATTATGGATAGGAAGCATCTCATGTATAATTTTATGGTAGGTTGATAAAATGTAAAAAATCTGCTGGTATCTACATCATTTATTTTCTGGAATTAAATATACTGTATGATCTATAATTTTATTCTTGAAGTTGATTGCATGACAGGAACATTTAATATTTAAAGGTCATTTATAACATTAAGCTTATTTTCTGATTCAAGTCATTAGAGCTAATGGCTAATATTCAACTCTTGGGTGTAATAAGAACTATGATAAGCTGGGTGTGGTGGTGCTCACCTGTAATCCCAGTGCTGGGAGGCTGAAGCCAGGGGTCGCTTGAGTCCATGGGTTCAAAACTAACCTGAGACCTAGCCTCTAAAAAACAGCCAGGCATGGTGGTGCATGCCTGTAATCCCAGCTACCTGGGAGGCTGAGGCTAGGGATCCCTTGAGTTCCGCAGGTTCGGGACAACCCCAGGCAACATAGTGAGACCTAATCTCTTTAAAAAAAAAAAAAAAAGAACTATGATAATCAAAAGCATTTACTTTTTTTCTTAAGAATATACAGGATATAATGCATGTATTTGAAAAAGTATACTTTATTTCTGTTTTACAGCCTGAACCACCACCAACAAACAAATGGCAACTTGATAATTGGTTGAATAAAGTGAACCCACATAAAGTATCACCAGCTTCATCTGTGGACAGTAATATTCCATCATCTCAAGGATATAAAAAGGAAGGCCGAGAACAGGGCACAGGGAATAGTTATACTGATCCAAGTGCACCTAAAGAAACGAGTTCTGCTACTCCTGGACGAGACTCCAAAACTGTCCAAAAGGGATCAGAAAGTGGGCGAGGGAGACAGAAGTCTCCTGCACAGAGTGACAGCACAACACAAAGGAGAACTGTAGGCAAAAAACAACCCAAAAAGGCTGAGAAGGCAGCTGCTGAAGAGCCTCGTGGAGGCCTTAAGGTAGAAAGTGAAACCCCTGTAGACATGGCTACCAGCATGCCCTCTAGCAGACACAAAGCAGCCACCAAAGGCTCAAGGAAACCCAATATTAAAAAGGAGTCCAAATCTTCCCCTCGACCTTCAGCTGAGAAAAAGAAATACAAGTCAACAAGTAAATCTTCCCAGAAATCAAGGGAAATCATAGAAACAGATACCTCATCCTCAGATTCAGATGAAAGCGAGAGCCTTCCTCCTTCCTCGCAAACTCCTAAGTACCCCGAGAGTAATAGGACTCCTGTTAAGCCCTCCTCAGTGGAGGAAGACGATAGCTTTTTCCGGCAACGAATGTTCTCTCCTATGGAAGAGAAGGAACTTCTTTCACCTCTCAGTGAGCCTGATGATAGGTATCCACTTATTGTGAAGATTGACCTGAACCTCTTAACCCGAATACCAGGAAAGCCTTATAAAGAAGCAGAGCCACCCAAGGGGGAAAAGAAAAATGTGCCAGAAAAGCACACAAGAGATGCTCAGAAACAAACCTCAGAAAAAGTTTCCAACAAAGGCAAGAGGAAACATAAGGTTAGTAAGGGTTTTTTGTTGTTGTTTTTATTTTTAAGCATCAGAATCTGAAATGTTGTGGAAATAAAGTAAGGCAAAAAATACCTGAGTTACTGCTATGAGGGAAAATAGAGCGTATCTAATGCCCAGTTGCAACTGTACACAGAATATTCTTGGGGACTAGTGTGCCTTTGCTTCTCTTTATAAAGCAGGATGGTTTCTAATCGTGTGATTAGTCTGCAGTTGTACCACTCTGAACCATCATGGCCTTCTTGAAATTTTGAATTTATATGTTTTCAGTTGGGCTAGGCACTCTCCAGGTTGGTACAGCCCCTTGAACTCTTATACCCAGATCAAGTCACAATTTTAAAATTCCTAATTCCAGCTAAAAAATGGGATTCATCAGTTTTGACACATCCTTAAGAATTTTACCAATCTGTTATACATATGTATCTGTGCTCCAACTTTTTCCCCTATTTTGATTACCCATATCTGCAAACCTAAACTGAAAATACCTGCTATCCCATAGCCAGCTTTCAAGGTAATTTGGATGTAGAGATGGGGCTTAGATTATATTTCAACATAGGATATGTGACCAAGGAAACACGAAAGCTTATAATGCCTGTGATTGGAGGATAATAGGCATACAATGAAATGAAGCAAATAACAGATGAAAACTCTGGAAGAAACAAATTGACCTTACATCTGTAGTGAGGAATTTTTGGAGGAAAGTTAATTTTAATACTCTGTATAGAAAAATAGTATATTTTCCCTTGATACCTATGTATGAATCATGAGTGTGACTTCAAAATACTGATAATATGAGCAGGTGCCAGAATGGGTTACACTGGGTGGGATAAGATCAAGAACATGATAGGAAGAATACACTATTTATTAAAATGAAATTAGCCAGAGGTTTCACCTCTCTCTGTAGTACCACAGTTCTTTGTGCAGATAATGCTGGATAGTTAGACAAACTAGAATATTAAAGTTTGAATTTCTGGAAAATTGAAGCTTAGTACTTTCATTGCTGATAAACTCATGGGTTTCCACTGTGTAATAAAGGGGTGCTTTATATGACTAGTAAGCTGTTTAGGGCCCTATAACCCACAGCTTCAGAGTGCTAGACTTGGTTATAAGATTTGATTCATAGATAGTATTACATGGAATGAGCTTATGTATATGCTCTGCTCTATGCAAAACTGAGGTCTTTTTTATGGAATAAAAAATAATCTTTTCATGCTGAAAGTATTACAAGATTTTCAAGTGTTTAAAATACTATATAGGGGCCCGGCACGGTGGTGCGTGCCAGTAAGCTTCAGCCTATGAAGCGGCGGGGGCTAGGAATCGTGGTTCGAATTCTGCCTGGGGCCAGTAAGAGACCTAGTTCCAAAAAAAAAAATAGGTGGGCATGGTGGCGTGCGCCTGTAATCCCAGTTACCTGGGAAGCTGAGGCTGAGGATTGCTTGAGTCCGTAGTACCTTGGGCAACGTGAGCCTGCGGTTCCACAGGCAAAAATAGCGAGACCTAGTCTCAAAAAATATAAAATAAAATACTATATAGAAGTCAGGCACGGTGGCAAGTGCCTGTAAGCGACAGTTTATGGAGCGCGGCTGGGACTGGTGATTACCATTGGAGTCCTGCCCAGGGCAACATAATGAGACCTAGTTCCAAAAAAAAATAGCTGGGCATGGTGGTAGGCACCTGTAATCCCAGCTACCTGGGAAGCTGAGGCTGGGGATTGCTTGAGTCTTTGGTGTCCTAGGCAATGTGAACCTGCAGTTTCATGGGCAAAAATAAGGAGATCTAGTCTCAATTAAAAAAAAAACTATATAGAAAATAAATGACTTTCTACTCTTAACTTAAAATTTTACAACATATGTAATTTGTAATTCAAAGCAATCTTTCCTTTAGAAGAAATGCCTCATGTCTCTTCACCTTACCCACATCTCACTGGCATACATTCTTCCCAAGTTTTTTATATTGATATATACAAGCAAATTTTATTTATTTATTTATTTATTTATTTATTTATTTATTTATTTATTTATTTTTATTTTTTTGAGACTATGTCTCACTAATTTTGCCCGTGGAACCGCAGGCTCACGTTGCCCGGGGTACTACAGACTCAGGCAATCCTCAGCCTCAGCTTCCCAGGTAGCTGGGTTTATAGGCGCCCGCCACCATACCCAGCTATATATTTTTGGAACTAGGTCTCGCTATATGCCCCTGGCGGGACTCAAACCGTGATCCCTGTCTCCAGCCGCAGCTTCCTAGGCTACCACTTACAGTCATGTGCCATCGTGCCTGGCCCTACAAGTAAATTTTAATCGTATTTATTTTTATTGCTCTGGTCAATGAAAAGGGAAATTTTATTGAGGCGTAGGGTTTGGACAGGAGGCCACCTTTGAACAGAGCAAGTGCCAATCATAGAGTCTTATTTGATCTTCTTGGAATGCAGGTTGTTGGTGTGACCTCACTACTTTAGCAGTTGACAGCTGAGGGTATAGATGAGTGTGACTCTTGTGGCAGATCATATGTGCTATATTTCTGGACCAAGTGGTGGAAGGACAGTTGATAATGCTACCCCACAGGCATGGCACCAAGTGTAGGGCAAACTCCTTGTGAATATTATTATCCGAGAGAGTGCTACCACCCTCCAGCAGGAACCCAATGCTACTGGTCAGGTGGAATGCTCCTCTTGTCTTGAATTTTGGCCTCAACAATCTTAGTGGTGTTATTGGGCTCCACCCCAGTGATGATCATCCCAAGAATAATGGTCTTGTCTATCAGCTTCTTCACAAAGATCGGTTTCTCTGTGTCTGCTCGGTTACCTTGTTGAAAGAAACAGAAAGTAATTTCTATATTAAGAAAATATATGGCACTAGAAAACTTGGTGGTGATTTTTTAAAATGTGTGGTTTTAGTGATATTAAGTGTCAGGATCAATTTCTGAAGATAAACCAAGAGATACTAAGTATCTGCCCAAGGGTAATGAAGACTGTAGTTTCCTTTTTTCTCAGGTTTTCATATAGCCCATCTTGAATCTTCTGTGAGGGGGAATAGAGTCTTTAATTATGGCCAAATGTTTGCAATTTTGTACTCTGATATTAAGGCAATGGGAAAAGTTTAAATTCATTCAGGCATATAACACTGGTAACTAAAAATGGGCTTCTAGTTTATTTCAGCAAAAACTTATTTTTAATTATTAGGCTTGTCTATAATCAAAAAACAGACAAAGAAAAGTGTTGGTAAAGATGTGGCAGAATTGGGATTTTTATATAGTACTGCTGTAAATGCAAAATGATGTAGTCACTTTGGAATACAGTTTGGCTATTCCTCACAAAGTTAAAGATAGTATCACCTTATGAACCAGAAGTTCCTAGGTATATACCCAAAAGAAAGAAAAGACATGTCATGCAAAAATTTATGCTTTTATATACATGTGACAGTATTACCTCAGATTAGCCAAAACTTGGCAGCAAACCAAATGGCTCAGAACTGATGAATGAATGACTATTGTGGAATGTATGCAGTGGAATATAAGAGGGAAGTGAAGTATTAATATACATTACACCATGAATTAACCTTAAAAATATTACGCTAATTGAAGGGAGCCATTCACAAAGGCCACACATACTATATGATTCCATTTACATGACTTGCTTAGAATAGGTAAATTTACAAAGAAAAAAATGTAGACTAGTGACTGTCAGGGTAGGAGAGTGAAAGTAATGGGGAGTTACTGTTCAAGGGTTTGATGAAAACATTAAAAAATTGATTATGGTGATGCTTGTACGGCTCTGTATATATTAAAAAACATTGAATGGTGTGCTTTAGGGAATGGATTTTATAATATATATGAATTTCACTTAATTATCATCTCATGGATAGTATCGTCCCTAAAAATAGTATAAACCTGAAAGAAATGCCACCAAAAAGACTAGGATGTGTGTTTTGACATTGGGCTCTGTGCATTTAAGACAAGAGACTTCTTAACCTTAAAACCTAATTTATTGAACATTATCTTTATTTTGCAGATTATCAAGGATAAACTGTTTGGGGGGTGACTAGTGCAGGAAATTGAAGTTAGAGGAACAAAAATCAAGTCTGATAGCTGTTATTTTCTAATTTTCATCCAGAATGAAGATGATAACCGAGCCAGTGAGAGCAAGAAACCCAAAACAGAGGACAAGAATTCAGGAGGCCACAAGCCATCTAGCAACAGAGAGTATGTCCCCAAAACATGTTGCATATGTGTTAATATATGTATGTTATTTGCTATTGGATGCTTTCCATTGTCTTCTTATAATATTCCTTTCAGTAAGTAAATGTCATATTCATGTACATGCATATATATGTACCAAATAGTGGGAGCTTTTGTTTTTGACATATAGGGATGGAAAGCATTTAAGATTCAGTCCCTTCCTCTCTTCTTTTTTTCAGTAGCTTTAGTTTTTTTTTTTTTTTTTGAGACTAGTTCTCATTATTTTTGCCCACGGAACCAAAGGCTCTCGTTGCCCGGGGTACCACAGACTCAAGCAATCCTCAGCCTCAGCTTCCCAGGTAGCTGGGATTACAGGCGCGCGCCACCACACCTCGCTATTTTTTTTGGAACTAGGTCTTGCTACGGGCCCCAGGTGGGACTCAAACCACGATTCCTAGCCCCGGCCGCTTCATAGGCTAAAGCTTACAGGGATGAGCCACCATGCCCGGCATAGAGTTAGTTCTAAGAATTAAAGCTTCACTGCTTTCTGGGTAGATAGCAAACTTGTCTAAAACTTGGGGGAAAGTGTAACTGACTTACAAGCGTGAATATTTTTGCTTGGTGTTCATTTCTTTGTTCCTATTTATACATTTATTCAATCACTATTATTTATTATTATTATTTTTTTTTTTTTTGGAGACTAGATCTTGCTATTTTTGCCTGTGGAACTGCAGGCTCTCATTGCCCGGGGTACCACAGACTCAAGCAATCCCCAGCCTCAGCTTCCCAGGTAGCTGGGATTATAGGCGTGCACCACCACGCCCAGCTATTTTTTTGGAGCTAGGTCTCACTATGGGCCCCATGTGGTATGTGAACCGCGAGCCCTAGCCCCTGCCGCTTCATAGGCTGAAGCTTACAGTCACAAGTGACCATGCCCAGCCTCAATCACTATTTATTGAAATACTTGTGTGGCATGCTAAGGTTTAGGCACTGGATGTGTCACTAAAGGACTGTGGGGGAACCTGCATGAAATTTATAGTTCCTTTTCACAGAAACCATGTCTCCTAGTAACCAAATTGGGGAAAACAAATTTGTCTTGAAAGCAAAGACAAATGGGAAAACTCCATCACCCCTATGTAACTGTGTAGGACTCTGAGGGCATCTCTTTGGTTTGGCAGGTCATCTAAACAGAGTGCTACAAAAGAAAAGGACCTGTTGCCTTCTCCTGCTGGACCCGTTCCCTCAAAAGATTCAAAAACGGAGCATGGCTCTCGGAAAAGGACCATTAGCCAGTCTTCTTCCTTAAAGTCAAGTAATAACAGCAACAAGGAGAATAGTGGTAGCAGCAAAAGCAGTTCCTCCACATCAAAACAGAAGAAGACTGAAGGGAAGACTTCCAGTAGCTCTAAGGAGGTCAAGGTAAGTTGTTGGGGACCTGAACTCTGAAATTCAGTCTCATTGTTACGTGATTCCCCATGATAGTGCTGTGGTGTGAAAATTTTATGATAAACTCATTAAATTTTATAAGACTATGCATTAAATTGGTGAAGTTGGTTACAGTCTAATTTTAAAAATTCCATTTGTTATGATTGAATTCTTACCTATTATTTGAAATTGACTAAGTATTTGGAATTAGATTATATAAGTAAGTTATTTTACATAAAGTGATAAAAATAAACATTTGGCTTTGGTTCATGAAGAGAGGCAATGTCTTTAGCTGAAGTAGCTCTAAAATTATTCCCAGAGCATCATCCTATTGTTGGGCACTGTTTTTAATGTGTATGAATAGGAAATTGCTTCAAAGAAGCTTTTCAAAGCTATACTTTAATGACCCTCACCCTCAGTCTTACTAGGGTATTTGTGTTGCTTTCTAAGCTGTTCTAATAAGGAGCAAATTCCTCCACACAGTTAAGAAAGTTCCTAAATTTTTAAAACTTACAACTCACTTGATTATCATTTGTGACTATAAAGTAAGCAAAGATTTGAGAGTTGAAAGATGAGATTGTTAAATGCAGTTTAGTTGTGCTTATTAAGTGAGGTAATTAAATCTTTTTAAATTGAGGTAATTTTGTAAATAGCTTTTTAAAACTGAGATATACAGTGCTTTTTCAAAGCTGGACAGCCTTTTGTAGTAGGTTAGAGTCCTCATGTCCTTAAAGGAACCTGTCATGTTAGAATTATTCTTGGTCCCAGCTCTCATTTACCTGCTGACTGGCTCTTTGTCTATTTTCTTGTAAGATTTTCCTCTGTAGGGAGAAGATTATTTTCCTTTTTTTTTTCCTAAATATACTCTTTCAGTGATCTCACCTGCTTATTTGGCTTCTGTTATCGCAGGTGTGAAAATCATTGGCTATGTTTCTTCCTTATTGACTTATTGACCTTCTTGAAAGCAGGAATTTTTGTCATGCTATTTTGTGTTTTAATCTACATTTACAGGGCTTTGAAAAAGAAGTAGTTGTTGGGTCAAATGTTATTTATCACTTACATTATTGACAAAATATAGAATCAACCCAAACCACTTTGATTTTAAGATCTCATGGCACTTAATGGTTTTTAAATTGTTATTGTTAATCATATCAGTTTCTGGTTTAGTCAATTATATATAGACTTATTAGAGGATAATATAGTTAGAAAATAAGCTATTTCTAGGGCCAGACATGGCGCTAACCTCAGCCTACGAAGTGTGAGACTGAGGCTAGGAATCGCTTGAGTAAGCAGGTTCAACCCACCTGGGGGGTTGAGACCCGCCCAGGGCAACATAGCGAGACCTAGTCTCAAAAAATAACTGGGTGTGGTGTGGTGTCATGTGCCTATAATCCTAGCTACCTGGGAGTCTGAGGCTGGAGATCACTTGAGTCTGTGGTACCCTGGGCAATGTGAGTCTGCCATTCCCCAGGCAACAAAGTGAGACCTAGTCTCAAAAAAAAAGAGAAGGAAAGAAAAGAAGCTATTTCTTACTGTACCTACTAAATAAAAGCTAGATAATCTGAAAAATCAAATTGACAATTTTTATATAAGAAAAGAATCTTGAAAAAGCTGGAATTTTTAAAATTTCATTTTCAGAAACTTCAGTTTTGTTTCAATTAAACTTAGGCACTTACTGATCTACTTGATACTGTTACATTGCAATGTAACATTCATTCATTTTATATGCACAGGGACATTACCAAAAAGAGTTTAGTATTTCTCAGATCACAGGACTTTTATTTCCATTCCTTGAAGTAAGCTATGAGTAGAACTGAAAAGTTCTTGTACAAGGAAAAACAGTGTTTGTGTTTCCTTTTATAGAGTTAAACACAAGTAGTAAAATGTTGATAGTACTGAGTTTTCTAATGATGCCTTAGAAACTCATGCATTTGTGGATCAATTCTCCTTATTTATGATTTTTTTTTTTTTAAGACTGTTGCCTAGGGTAGTCTTGAACCCGCAATCTCAAATGATTCCTAGCCTCAGCCTCCCAGGTAGCTGGGACTAGAGACGCACACCACCAGCTTATTTATGATGTTTTTTAATGGCAAATGTGTAATCATTTTATTAAAGATAGGACTGGATGGGCAAGAGCTGAGAAGACAGAGCTGGTTATAATCTTTGCATAGAGAACTTTTGTTAGTAGGAAGGAAGGAAGAATAAAATTTTAAGAAAATGATTAGTCTTTTGAAATTTGGTAGATCTAAATTTAAAACCCAAATTCTAGGAAAACTGCATAAAAGCTATTGAACTTCAGCAAGTTATCAACCTCCCTGAGTTTTTTTTTTTATCTGTGCTAATAGCAATATATATATTTTATAGGGATGTTGAAGGATTAATGACTGCTAAATATTTAGTGCTTGATAAATAATAAGCATATAGTAAACATTAGATATTAGTGTTATCACTTTTATTGGCCAATAATTACCAGTAAATTTTGTCCTAAGTAGCACTGTCATTTTTGAGATTTGTGTTTTTCTTTCAACAAGTAGCTAGGCCAGTGCCTGACACATAATAGACCCTTACTATTAAAGTGATTGTTTTCTGGTTATAGATCTATTCTGTAAAAAGAAAGTTAACATTATGAAATTTGAAAGTTTTATAACAACAAATTGATTACTGAAGGCAATAGAATTGTTTCCTTTTTACCAAGGACTCAAGAAATACTTTTAATTTTAATCTTACAATTTTCAACATAGTTATATATATATATATATATATTTTTTTTTTTTGAACAGGAAAAGGCTTCAAATAGCTCCTCTAACTGTCCTCCATCTACACCAACTCCCGAAGCTTCTAAACCTCGGAGAACAAAGCTTGCCTTTGACGACAGGTGAGATAAACTCATGAAATTGCTCCAGTTAGCATATTAATAAACTCATTTTATTTCCCTCAACAGATTTTGTATTTATCTTGTGATCCACAGAATATTTAGATTTTAATTGAAAGGAGCCACTAGTTCAAATCTTGCTCCTTTATCTTAACTCCATGATTCTTCAAAGATGTGATACTGTGAGCTTGCTGTTCCTGGTACCACTTTGTAGTAGGGCCTTTCTTACACAAGAGCAATACTGTCCTTTATTTTGATAAAAGGTTATTTTCTCCTGTCCACATTTTATTTACTCTAATTCTTTCTAATATGGGTAAGTTAGTATTTAATGGTAGAGAGCTTGCAGTTATTTTCCTGAGTAGAAAATTTGCCATGAGTTGTCTAGAGCAATTTATGCTCTTCATCTGATATAAACATTTGTCAAAAGGAACTGAAATGAATATTTAGAAGTAACTCATTTTTCTCTAATTGAAGACAATGGAAACTGAGGGATGCTAGAAGCTAAAATACTGTTCTGAAAATATTTACTGTTTTATTTACAATAAAAATTTATGTTGCAGAAATTACTCAGCTGACCATTATCTACAAGAAGCAAAAAAACTAAAGCACAGTGCAGATGCATTGGTATGTAAATATTTTTCATTCATATATATTTAATCTAATTAACATCATTTGTTGTTTGTTCTCATAGTATTTGAGTACAGTTCTCACCAACTTTTTTCTTTTATCTTCAGTCTGATAGGTTTGAGAAAGCTGTAAACTATCTTGATGCTGTGGTTTCTTTCATTGAATGTGGGAATGCATTAGAGAAAAATGCTCAGGAATCCAAATCCCCATTCCCCATGTATTCAGAGACAGCGGATCTCATCAAGTAAGTGGGAAACTTTCCATTTTGTTGGCCATGTTATCTTTTATACAAGGAAGGGCTGATGTAACTGTAGCATCTCCAGTTGTTCAATGATAAGATGTATTCTGAGAAATGTATTGTCAGTTGATATCATTGTTGTGTATATGTCATAAAATATAATTTTACACAAATGTACACAGTGTCATCTGCTACACATCTGGGTGGTCTGTCACTGACTGAAAGATTGTTAAGCAACAGGTGACTGTATAGTAAAGAGGACTCACTTCGCAGAAAGAGAATCAAATACTTCAGTGTGTATTTTTGTCTTAATTTAGTTTTGAGTCATATGTATTAAGGACAAAGGAAATCCTGAGATCAAGATGAGTATTCTATAGTGTGCCATTTGTTTAATTCACAGATACACAATGAAGCTAAAAAATTATTTGGCACCAGATGCTACAGCTGCAGATAAAAGACTTACTGTACTTTGGTAAGTGTGTTTGGTCAGTGTTTCTGGCCTACTATGTGACAGGCAGTTCCACTATAAAGTATACTATATTCTTCTGAAAGTTGTCCTTGAATGAACCATCAGTAATCCAGTCATAAATCTATTCTTAATGGGTTAAAGTAGAAAATAATAATTCTTATTCAAAGATTTTAGTTGTTGGCGGTCTTTGATCCATTGCTTTCTTTACAAAAACCTTAGTAGAGTAAGACTGTTATTAGTGGGACTGATAATCTTCCCTTAGCTTAAGTGGTCACTTCAGGCTCTTCTTTGGAATTCTCTCTTTATTCATGTAAATGTTTTTTTCTATAAGAAGCAAACAGTTTGCTTGCTCAGAATAAAGAATATGGCTTCTATGCTTCATATCAAGGGGATGTTATCAGTTCATCTATAATAGGTATTTATTTAAGCTGGTACTGTGTTTAACACTTGGAAGTAAACTGTGGATAAGAATGACACAGTTCTATTTGTCATGTGTTTATAGTTTAGTGTGAGGAGAAAGAATTAGTCAAATTGCCCTAGTGTACTAATTAAGTACTTTGAAAGAAAGTATATGTAGTTTTACAAATAGAAGGTCGGAGACTTAGTCTCTGAGTAGAGGGAATGTATAAGTTTTGAGTAGTGGAAACTACTGAAGTTGATCAGTGAGAAGTGAAAATGACTCAGAGGTAGGTTGTGCTGACCATTTAGGGCATTTGTGAGCCATGTTAGGCTTATCTATGTTTCATCAGACTAGTATTAAGTTTCTGAGGTGTTGTTTTTTTTGAGGCTAGGTCTCGCTATTTTTTAGCCTGTGGAACTGCAGGCTCACGCTGCCCGGGGTACCACAGACTCAAGCAATCCCCAGCCTCAGCTTCCCAGGTAGCTGGGATTACAGGCGCGCACCACCACGCCCAGCTATTTTTTTTGGAACTAGGTCTCGCTATGGGCCCCTGGTGGGACTCGAACCACGATCGCTGGCCCTTTGGCCCTTGTTTTTGTTTTTTAATATGTGTTGGCAGGTTTATAATTTGATATAGTGGTTCTACCTCTCTGCAATTTTTTTAACGCATACATTATATGTTGGCATCCTGGGAATGAGGTTTTGACTTTTGAATGTCAACAACTAGGTTTTTTTCTCCCTTCTCCTACCTAAAGTATGTACCACAGTCACATATATTTTGGATTTGAGTAGGGTTAGCCTTGTTGATCTTATGCATGATCTGCTCACACAAGCCATTTCTGGCTCTTGTAAGTGAGAGCTTGTCTGTACTCATCTGGCCAGTTTTGCTGTCCTAGTTAATAAACTGCTCTTTTCCATTGGCTAGCCTGCGATGCCAGTCTCTGCTGTACCTGAGGCTCTTCAAACTAAAGAAGGAAAATGCTCTAAAGTACTCAAAGACACTGACAGAGCACTTGAAGGTATGTGTGCTGAAGAAAAAGGTCCTTTCCCTGGAACACAAAATTTATATCTCCACCCTATGAGTACCCTCATGTTTTATATGCCTCAGCAAAGGAGGATCTGCTGTATGGGAACTTTCACATAAGTTTGAGATTTCTTGGAAAGTTTTCCAATGCACATATTTGTGGGTCTAGAATCTATTTAACCATATGTAGCAACCATATGTAGCATAGCCTTTTTTTATCATGACACCTAGTTTATACTTTTTAAATAAAAGTTGTCACTGTCACGCTTCCTTAGATTTTTAGTTTCAGAAAAATGTCTTTGGGATTTTTCTTAACATCACCACATAAATCTTCCTTAAGTCCTACCCTTTCATAGCTTACATTGCATTGAGGCTAAGTCCAGGCCTTAATCTGATCTGCAAGGCCACAAGGTCACTCACTCTTGTTTCTTATCAGAACCTCTGCTCCAGAAAAGCTGTATGATTCATACAATTTCTGCAGCCTTTGTACATATTAAAACTCATCTTTGTATCCCTATCCCCTTTTTATCTTTGTGAGCGTTTTTCTTCCATTAAGTCTAATTGGAATATCCCAACTATCGGCTAAATCACTCCTTTGTTGTACATTTACACACACACACACACACACAAACACACACACACAGTATGCTCTCTAATTAGTGAAATTTATTAGTGAAGTTTCTAATTAGTGAAGTTTCTCTAATTAGTGAAACTTCTTAGGATCAGTTTGGCTCAGTACTTTTGAATATGTTTAGTACTTCATAAACAGCGGAGTGTTTTTTACTCAATGCATTTTATTTTCTCTGCAGAATTCTTATAATAATTCTCAAGCACCATCTCCAGGCTTGGGAAGGTAAGTTAATTCATTCTATGAAATATTACCTATGACAAAGTTGGTTTTTTTTTTTAAATGTAAAAATGGAGTGGGTAAGATCCAATTCTCAAAAATTCCAATTATCAAAAAAACAGATGACCTTTTAAATACTATCGCTAATAGAGTATTTTTTTCAGAAGTTATTTTTCCGTTTAGTTTTTATAAATTGGAAATATAATGACATAAGCTTAGAAAGGGAAGATGGGAGATATTTCACCTGAGTTTGATGTTTCCTCAGCCCTTCTCACTTGAATTTCTGCACATATTTGGGTTTTTATTATAACCGATGTATCTCTGCTGATGCCAGGACACTACCAGAAGTTACTGATAGTAATGTCACTGATGTCTCCACCATATTCACATCACCCCCTGTTCCACCCACCTCTAAAGGAGAGAAAACATCATGAAATAAATTTGTTTAATTTATTTTCCTTTTTTTATGGTCTTGGGCACAAACTTTAGTACAACTAACATGAACTTGCCAGATCTCATTGTGTGTGTTCTAAGAAGTATTTAATTGACTAGAAGCTTGAGGTGATTGCCATTATTGAGAAAGTTGTACCTTTGGCAAACTCTGAATAACTTGGTTAAACTAAGAAAGTACCAGAAATTATGAAGTTCAAAATAAGAGGCTCCTATTCATTACTGCAATTTTGGGGTGGGTTAAATTCTATCAACTTCCTACAAAACAGTTTGAAAGGTAGCTAGTTATATTCCAAAATGGATGGAAAGTGTGTTGAAGTGGGATTGAGGTGAGCCAGCTTCTGAGTCTTTGAATTGTTACTAATAATGTATATGATTTCCTCAGTTCTTTGCCATTTCTTGTTCTGTTGCCATTTATTAAAAGAAGAGTCTAGATAAGATTAATTCCTTGTGGCCATTAATGAGCTCAGTTCTTATTTAGAAGACATTATACTCCTCTGGGCTCCCTTCTAAATCTAAAACAATCTAAAATTTTAAAGGTTTTGTGTAGAAAGACCCACTAATATATTGATTTTATTATGTTCACCATATCCTTGTAAACAAACTTCCTATTTTCCTTTATGTAGCAAAGCTGTTGGGATGCCTTCCCCTGTTTCTCCAAAGTTGTCACCAGGAAATTCAGGAAATTATTCTTCTGGGGCCAGTAGTGCTTCAGCAAGTGGTTCTTCAGTGACCATTCCACAGCGGATCCACCAGATGGCAGCCAGCTATGTTCAAGTTACATCCAACTTTCTCTATGCCACTGAAATTTGGGACCAAGCTGAACAGCTTTCCAAAGAGCAAAAAGGTTGGTAGGTCTCTGGAGAAACTTGCATTGAGGGTTGGAATGGTTTCTATGTCCTAGTTAAATAAGTATCTGATAATTCATTTGGTTTATTTCCTAATCTATATTTAATGAGAATCAGTTAATTTCCTTTGCTTAGCAGTCATACTAGATGTATTGAATTGGATGAAAAAAATACCTCTCATTGTACTGGTGACAGAAATTAAAGTAAAAATAGTTTTTGGTCTGAGACAAATATGCCTCTATTCTGGCACTTTAAATGCAGGTCATACTATATAAAAGTCATCAAATATATCTTCTACTCTAGAATGGCTGATAGCACATTTGGCTGTAGTCACAGGATTATATCTAGATATCTTGCTTTTAAGAGATGTTTTATATATGAAAGAGTACATTCTTACTGCATTTTTAGGTGAATTTTTGAAATTTTGGTGTTATGTTACGAGACTACAAAGTGAATAATTTTCTAGTATTCATATCTTAGCTTCATTTCACTTTCTGAAACTAAGAACACTAAGAATCATAAAATGTTTAAGGCTTTTAGGGAAAAGTGCAGTCAGTACTGCTCAGGAATAGATATAAAGCTGAAATTCTTCTTAAGTCCCTCTGCTTTCATTCCATTTTTCTCTTCTGATGCCAGTTTTCTAGCCTCAATGCCCTGTTGTTTTACTTTTTGTATTGCAGTTTCCAAACATTGAATAGAGCAAAGAACTTCAACAGCACTACGTTTTACTAATCTTGTTCTGGTTCTCCACACCTCCCCTGACTCCCTCTCACTTGCTTTCCCACTAGAGAATTTTAAAGCCAAAACTGTATATTATGACATTGCATCTCAGCATACTCTCTGGTATGCCTCTTTTGGTGCGAAGGACAAAATCATGACCATCATACCTGATCATATTCAAAAAAATTAATAATAGCTTCTATATGTTATCTAATATGTAGTCTACTATTAGATACTTCAATTATCTCAAACTCTCAAGCTTTTTTTCTGATAGTTGGATTTGTTTCAAACAGGATCATCAGTCTTTTAAAGCATGTCCTCTCAGCTCTTTTGGGGGGAGGGAGACATGCTGTTGAAGTCAAGGAGAAACTGGGCATAGACTGTGTCACATTCTGAGTTTCAATGATTATTTCCTCTTCATGTCATGTGACTTGTTTTTCTAGAAGACAGTTGTACCTTAAGACTTGATTACATTCAGGTTCATTGTTGCCTAGGTGGTCCTGTAGATTTCTTATTGCATAATTTTATGAGGCATATAATGGTTACCCCTTTTTTAGGGAGTAAGATTTGGCCATTCATTCAGGTCTTGTGAACCTGATTAGTTTTGGCTCCCACTGATCATTATTCTTGTTGGTTTTTCCATTAGGAATTAGAAAAATTATCAGAATTTTTTTTATTCTAACATTTCTTCTGCATTTATAGTTGAAATTTTATAAAAAACAAATAGATCTTTCTCTCCTTGACTTGATTACTTACGTTGTTTGAGTAGGCCGAGATTTTAATCATGAAATGACCCTTTTTCTCTACACATATAAAACCTCTTCTTACTAAGGCCACCATTTCTCTATTTTTTCCTTAGAATGCATTAGGATCAAGTGTTAGCTTCTGTCACCCCCTCCTTCTCTTTACACTCTCTTGCATGCACACCAACCTATATTTGTTCATACAAAAATACTCCTTTTATTTCCATCACTTACATCTTTGAATTATGTTTAAAAAACATGGAATTTAGCTTAGCAATTTTGTCTGACATATGATCACAATAGAAAGCTTAGATAAGAGTATCTAACATCACCTAAGTGTCTTACCTTCTTTGTAACACACTCTTATGGGAAACACATAGTTTTTTTTGTTTCCACCACTTTGCTTATTATATGGAAGTAGTACATAGAGAATGTTTTGAATAGGAATACATTGTAGTAGTAGGTCTCCATTTTAATAATGTTCCTGCATGATAAGGTGATTTTAATTTCTATCAGTAGGATTCTGCTTATGTGTTTACCACTTAATTCCTGATCATACAGTCATTTTAAAGTGTTTTATGACTGGGGGGGGGGAAATCTAGAGACACTATAAGATGGCTTCTTCTAAAACATGGAGAGTTACCAGTTTAGTGAAGGAAGGATTATCTTTTTAATTTCATATTAAATTTGTTTTATGGTCTAGTGTAAAAATTTCAGAGTAGTGATTCATAGAGTTTGCATCATTTAATGAATGTTTTTGATTTTCTAGAATTCTTTGCTGAACTGGATAAAGTAATGGGCCCTCTCATCTTTAATGCAAGCATCATGACAGACCTAGTTCGTTACACCCGGCAGGGACTACACTGGCTTCGCCAGGATGCCAAGTTGATATCTTGAACTGAACACATTCTCGTTGCCTCTGATTTTCTCCACAACACTGTGTCACATCACGAAGGAAAACTGCCATAACACGCCACCTAGTCGACACTAAGAACGAGGAATGGTTTTTTCCTCCCTGGTTCATGCGTTGTTTTTATAACCCAAAACCATCATGTCAGTTGACCCCTTCAATATTCCCAATGTGAAAATTTTATTTAAATGTTTTTAAATCTACAGCACATTGAAAAGATGGGTTCAGTGATCTGTGATAAGATTGAAATTCCCGTTGCAGTTCATAACTAATCAATTGAAATTTTATTTATTTTAATTTTTTTACGTTCCCAGATTGGGGGTAGTTGAAAACTTAGTTATTTCTGCCTATGAATTTACTCTTGAATATTTAGCATAAATGTAATGTAGGCATTTTTATTTATATACTTTGGGAGCTTTGTTACCTACTATCTTTTTTGTCATAACTCTTCTAAAAGTAAGAGGTGGTTTATCTGAAATACGGACATGTTCTTTTTACGCCTACTACCTAAAACTATTTCAAATGTTAGCTACAATTTTATTATTGTAGAATTTATACTTAGTATTAAGGATATTCTTCTACACATGAAAAATCACTTAACTATGAGAAGATGGCATTCTACATGGATATAAAATGAAATGTCTCATTTGGTATGCATTATCTCAAGAACTGTGAATGTGTGTTAATAACACTAGCAATCACAAGGTGACTATAGCTTGCATTAAATGCATTACAGAAGAGGGCAGGCAGACTTCTAGGAGAAGCATATCATGTGAAGGGTTTCATAAAAGGACAATCTTGAATTTTTTGGATTTTATTAAAACATGTTCTTTTTGCTAATCATTTGACACTTAATTGAAACAGTGAGTTACTGTTGAACAAAGGATAAGCCAACCTCTGAAGGTTGCTGCTTATATATATCTCTTTCACTGAAGATGTTTAAAGGGTAAAATGTCTCTTCAGAACTTTCATGTAAAACATTTTTCCCCACGTTAGACTGGTGCTCTAATAAGAGCAAGCAGTAGCTGATTTTGGAAAGGACTGGAGCTTTGTGTGTGTGCTTTTGCTATACAACTTAGAGTTCTAATGCCTGATGTGGAGATGATGAAATTTTCCTTTTAAACTATCTTGTATTTACTTCCTTTGTATTATGAAGGCCCTCATCAATATTGTGTTTCTGATGGGATCAGAAAATTCACACTAGAAAATACCTAACGTGGTTCAGTGTGAACTCTCTTGGGAAGGGGCGAGGTGCAGGGGTAGAACTTAAGAAGTCACCTCTGTCAAAAGTTGTATATCAAAGTACCTTTCCCTATAAGGTGCATATAGGAATCAAAGGTGAGAAATGTACCCTCTATCTTGTTTTTAGTGCCCCTATCATGTCTGGTGTGCCTTAAATCTTACCTTTAAATGAAGACTCTATGGATTGTTTACAGATGAAGTTTTACACTAGGACCAGATCACCAATACAGTTGGTCTTCTACAGTAATAATGTTAAATTCTCTTTCCTTTTAAATCTTCCATTATGATCACATAAAGATGAATTCTTTCAGAAAAGCTAATGCTTTGGTACATGACTTAGTCTAACCTATTGGGTTTATGCTGCTTCAAAAAATAGTTTGTCCTCCCAGTTCCAAAAATGAATCTAGCCAATCAGGAAAAAAAAAAAAAAATGCTTGCCCCGCTATTTTTAGGTGATTGCTTAAGCTTGAAATGGGAAAGGAGAGGTAGAAAAATCTCCAAGCCCAGCGGTGCAGTGAACCCTCTGTTTGAGTCTTTTTTTACACTTACTTTCTGGAGCTAATGAACTTTCATTGTCCTGTGGCCTCATATTTATAGAGTTTCATAACTATTTTGTACCTCAGATTGTTTTTGCATATCATTGAAGATTGAAATTGACAAATTATGTTGAATTTAACCTTTTTCCCTTGAAGAACTTGCCTCTGGTGTCTTTCTGACTTAGTGTATTTTTGAATAGTTTTCCTTAAGAGGACAGCTTCTCAGTGATCATGGTAGTGAGAAATTTGCCACTGTTAATCAAGCTGATGTATGTCCTGTCTTGATTCTTCTGATTGTGATTCCTTAACTTGCAACGATGTCTTAGAAATGGAAAAAGTATCCTGAGCTTTTAGAATCTGAACAGCAGCAGTCAGTAGGACACCGGTGAGTTTGCAGCTCTAGTTTTGTGTGTCCTAAAAGGCAAAAGCAATGTTTCTAGGATCACATTGATAATTTTTTTCAAGCAGAGTTTCCTGCATGTTTTATGGTGCTGCTCTAAGATACTCACGCTCTGTGTTAATTCTTAGAGAATGTGTTTTTCAAGTTTTCATTGTGGAGGGTTTTTCCTACCAAGTGGTAATGGGCAGTGGATCAAAATCCTTTCCTAAATAATTGAATTGTCAGTGTAATAATTGTCTGTGGCAACACCACTCCCTCTCCTCTTTGTCCATCTTCTCAGAAGTTCTGTCTGGTCTTCATCTGCTCTAACACATACTTTGGACTTTTTTACAGGACCATTCCTCCTTCCTTAATCGGTGTCTTCAGTGTTCTCTAACCATTTCAAAATGAAATTGACAAGTGGCTAAAAACTTAGTCTGAGACTTGTACTTAATATATAGTTAATTATAAAAATGGCAACTATTTAAAAAATTGTTCTGTTGACTGCTCTTTAAGACCACACTTGTATGCCAGGAGGCAGCAGCCTACACCATTGGATTCTTTACAGGCAACCGACAAACAGATTGCAGTGGATGAAGTTATCACATGGTAGTCTTGCCCAGCCTGGCCTGGGCTGTGGGGAACCCTCCCCTCCAGGTGATTCATAGTTTCATAGTCCAGCCCAGGTCCAGTCTGACTGGGAAGCATTCTGCCTGTTTCTGGGCAAATAGCTAAAACTGGTCTTATTAGCCATGAGTACTTCAGATTACTTACAGCTATAGTTGCTGGAAAGTGGAGAAGGTAGACCATCACTAAATTAATTCTCCAGTGTGAAAGCAATCTAGAGTAAGTAATGTGTGGGTGTGCCTACACACTCCTGTACCTGGGGGAGCTCTCTCACTGACGGATCCATAGGCATCTGGACTGCACTTTGACACACTTGTGGCTTTATTAGATTCACTATTGTTGTTTCTTTTAATTGTTGTTTGTTTCTTTTCATTAAGGAAAGTCTAATCAGCTAAATCGAACAGCATCATTTTGTATCCAATGACTGAAACTTTGGGAAATTACCTTTATTAAATGAGCTTGTGTAGTGAAACAAGAGCCCGCAGAAGGCACCTGTTCTCAATGAAAGTTCTGGCTCTGGAGGTAGCACTGTGGAGTGTGAGAGCAGCCAGTGGTCACTCCAGTCAGTGATGCCTAGTTGTGTAGAGAAGAGGCACACTCTGCGCTCTTCTAGGTGTGAGGGTATGCAACTTTGGATTTTAAAATTATGTACACATACACACTTTATATATATGTATGTATGTATGTATGAAAACATGAACTTAGTTTGTCAAAAATGTGTGTGTTTAGTATTTTAGCTTAGTGCAACTATTTCCACATTATTTATTAAATTGATCTAAGACACTTTCTTGTTGACACCTTGAATATTGATGTTCAAGGGTGCAATGTGTATTCCTTTTAGATTGTTAAAGCTTAATTACTATGATTTGTAGTAAATTAACTTTTAAAATATATTTGAGCCCTTCTGTAGTGTAATGGGGCTCTTACAGGGTGGGGAGGATTTAAATTTTCCAGTTGCTAATTAAACAACATGGCCTCATTATATATTTTGAATTATAGGAGTTTGCCTCTGGGTCCCAGGATCATCTGGGAATATCTGTTGTAGGCAGATTGTGATTTTTTTTCATTAAAAAAACTAAATTGGGAAGCACAGCATTTCAAATCCATATAGACTCCTGTAGCTCATTTCAGTTTTAATTTACTTCATTTCAGTTTCATCTATCAGTGTGTTGGAGAGGCAGACTTTTTCCCAATAATAAATTATATTGCACATATAAGGATGACAATAGCTAAGTATTGAATGATTTTGGTATATTAATGACAGAAGGCCAAATTGGTGGTGTTTTGTGCACATTTTCACTAGTAGAGAAATTCAGTTTAGACCTCTCAATCACAGAACCAAGTTGGAGGTGAGAAGTAAGTTAGTTATTGATAGTTGGGTCAAGTAGATGCTGACTCTACTCAGATGGACCCAATGGTTAATTAAAAAAACAACTGCCTCTAGGAAAGGGAAATGGATGAAGTACCTAAATCTTTTTTTATGGAATTCGATCACAGAATGAGCCATTAAGTCTAAATCAAGTCTTTCAAATCATTAAGCAGCCTGAAATCATGGTCTAAATGGTTGTCAGGTGATGAAGTTGACTTTCGGGAATATCAGCATTGTCCTCTCTTTATCACCGTCGCTCAGCTAAGCATAAACTGCCATTCTGAAAAAGAAACTCTAAATGAGCGTGGAAAGAAGTTCCCACCCAGAAATTCTAGTAATTCTCAATTTTGACCTCTTATTGCTTCTACATGGGATTTCTTTTCGGCTTTTAACCATTGGAATTTTCTGCCTGCTGTGTTCCTCTCTCTGGAAAATAATCTATTTGGAAATGCTGCCTTTTGAATCAATGCCATGATTATCCATACTGTTGAGTTTGTTGTTGCTGTTCAAGAAGTGTCCCCATATAACAACTTTATGCACACACCTGGCAAATCATTGACATGAGCATTCAACAGTACTGGGGTAGGAGTGGGTGGGTTGGGTGGGTGGGATAGGGCTCATCAACAGAACTGGCCCAACTGGCTGTGCCTAAAAAGGCACCACCTTTGAGGTCCAGATGTGGGGTTGCTAGCACAGTTCTGAAAATTTCTATCTAACCTCCGTTTTGAAAGGTTTTAAGAAATTTTGTATATGGAGGATGGAAATGCTTATATATTTATTGAAAATTCTTTTATTTGAAATTAAAATTATTTGGTGAATAATGGTTTGATATTTGGGGAGGGTTTTGGAAGGGAGCTAATGCCACTGATAAATTCAAAGCCTATTGATTCTGCAGAAAGGTACTGTTAGTGTCTGATAGGATGCCTGTGTTTTGTACATGATCCAAATCTTTGTTTCACATTTCTTTTATCCAAAATATTTAGGCATCTGACATTTTCAACCAAAATTTCAATTATATACTGTGATTTTTATTTGTTGCAATACATTAAAATTTCAGAGGTACTTTGGGGCTCAAAAGCTAGGATTTCTAAGTCAGTATGTGCATTTCACATAATAAAGCTGTTAATGGTGAGCAAAGTATTATATACTAACTAGATTTTTTCCACATCTGTATAGTATATTATATGTATTTTGTGGTATTGAGATTATAGAAAGTTTAGAGTGTCAAACATGCGTTTAATGTGTATTTTTAAACAAATTTATGGCAATTAAAATATTTGGAGACAAGGGTATCACATTTCAATTTGTAAAGATCTTTTTAACTCTACTGTGTCATTAAGATGCTTTGTATAATGCCAAACCATAGCTGGAGAAACTAAGTTTAATAAATATCAAATAGATTTTCTGTATTAAAGTTTATAAACACTGTGCTCTTTACACTTCTTCAACTCCTACTTTGCCCCATTTGTGTTGTATTTTAGGGTCCACTGCTGCTCTTCTCTAAAAGCCCAGGTCTCACTATCTGTTTACAGAAAGTTGTAGACTTGCTCAGTGTGGAGCTCTTGCAAAGACCAAAATTTGTAATGCTCCAGCAGAAATCTTTTTGCCCCTTCTCTTGGTGGTGTGTACTTTGTAGTATTAAACTAGATTTCTCTTGCTGTAATAGACAAGACTGGGCACAGATCAAGCAGCAAGCACTGACATGCCCATCTTTGACAGCCCCCTCACTGAAGAGTTTTCCATGAAGTGTAAAGCTAATCACATAGCTATTGCTAAACTTTTGCCTCTGACCAGCCATTGTGTTGTTTCTTGATGGGGCGGGGTGGGGGGGGGGCTTCACCAAAATTCCCAAATTTATTTAGGCAATGCTTTTTCCTATAGTACACTGTGTGAGCCCTTCAAAACTTGAATGCCAGACTACCACTTCAATTTGAGATATTTAATAGTACACATAGAAAAATAAACTCTAAATTGACAAGTTGTACACATCATCGGCATTCTAAGAAGAAACAGAGACCAGTTTAAAGCATATGTCTGTCTGTAAATATTAAAAACACAAGCTTGCTTCACGTGAGTGTCTCCAGCCCAAAACGCAGTTCAATATTCCATAGAACGGAGCATTGTAGGTGAGTGCTGTCCATGCCTCCCCTGGTGTGGACCTCATTCCTGCGCCACACTTAGGGAACAGCGTCTTTTTCTAGGGGAAAAGAAAGGAGGTTCTTAAGGTCTAGCTGGGCTCTGAGCTACTTTGCATTTCCTCACTTAATATCAGACAAGACCACAACAGAAAAGGCCCCACTCATAGCACCTGTGTGGAGCTTCTTGGCTCTTAACACCCTCCATGGAGCTCCCTGTCTGGGCCCAGGCAGTCCACCACCCCAGCCAATTTTTGCCTCTGTCTAACTTCCCGGACCTCGGTGTCAGTCCCGCCCCAGGTCCATGATGTACCTGCATAGCTTCGTGATGCACTCGGAATCATCCCAGCAAGAGGCTCCGATGGGCCTGAGAGCAACCCCTCTCCAAAATGGGGTCATTCTCCGCGACCTTCTCTTTGCTGAACTCAGTTCTGTTATTGGGGAGCCATCTGCCTGCAGCACAAAGACATACTTTAGGCATGGAAGAGCTGGCATCCTACTGCATGCCTTGTAAGAAAGATTACCCCAGCATGCTATAGGACTGAGGTATAAAGAACCATTTCTCAGACCTGAATCTGCATCTCAAGTTCTGCTTATAATTTCACCACCTCCCCATGCATGCACATAGGTATCCTTTTCTTACCTGACCTAGCAGCAGCAGGCAGACCATGAGCACTGCCAAGAGTTTGAGGTACCACATCTCGATGGGGGGATGCTGGAGCCTGAAAGCCAGGGGGCTGTTCCCGTTTCCTTTTATAGACTGAAATCCACCTCTTTTATGGTTGCCAGGTGAGATGGGTACAAAGTTTATATTTACCATCAGGGTCAATTTAATAAGTTAATGTCTACCAGAGGAATGTGCTCTAGGCCTGCCTTCCAGTCACATTGCATTTACTGATCCCTCACCTGGACTTTGAGTGATTATAGTGTTGGCTTGGACCCTTACCCATTTTATCAAGTCACCACTACCCTCTCCTTGTTGAAAGCCATGTGAAGCTATTTAGGGAGCCCTGGCACCTAGCCACATTTTGATCCCAATATAGCTCTGATATGACACTCATCAAAACAGTTCCAATAATGAAGTCTACAAAGCCAGGCACGGTGGCATGTGCATCAACCTATGGAGTGTGGCTGGGTCTGGGGATTGCGGTTCGAGTCCCACCCAGGGCAGCACACTGAGACCTAGTCCCCCTCCCCCCCAAAAAACCAGTTGGGCAAGGTGGCACATGCCTGTAATCCCAGCTACCTGGGAAGCTGAGGCTGGGGATTGCTTGAGTCTGTGGTACCACGGGCAACGTGGGCCTGCGGTTCCACAGGCAAAAATAGCAAGAACTAGTAAAAAAAAAAAAAAAATGAAGTCTTCAGAAATCCTGTTGACCCTGGGTCTTACCCTTGTCCAGGAAAGCAGCACTGATCTGTTGTGCTTAGGTGACTGGATAAGGGCCTTATCTCCCTCCCATGGAGACTGCTCCAGCAGGCATGATCTACTGTGCCTCAGAACCCTTGTTTACACAGATGGACTGTTGCCCCACTTACTTGCTCCAGATCATGTAGAAGACTTGGAGACTCAGTTGTGGGAGGTTCACAGTGTGGCCTAACTGCTCTCGGGGCTTGAAGGGCAGTCAGGACTGTGGGATGTACTGAAATCACAGGTGAATTGAATGAATACAGGTTTGTTGTTTTAAAAATGTGAATGAATTCAGCAGGGCTTCCTGTATCATGAAGAAAGTTGCGTGGTGGGGATCAGACTGCAAGCCTTGAATTAGGGATTTTCTTTCCAAAAGTTGACAGAGACCTTGTACACAGCATGTCCTTCCAGCAGCCTCATAGAGCAGGCATAGGCCTGAGATATACCCCATACCCAAAGCATTCATCAGCTTAAGGAACTGCTACAGGTCCCTAGAACAACAAAGGGAATGTGGCTAAATCATGAGTGGTCAGGGGTACTCATTAAATGACTGGGAAATTTAGTAAATGCCCATGGGAAAAGCAAGCAGGGTTATAAGACTATCCTTCCTATGAACTGGAAGGATACACCAAAGAGACAAACATTTTTTTTAGTATATGTGCTGCCGAAGCAAACACTCCAAAGAGACAAACAGAACAAGATTCTTTCTCTGTGTCTCCCTGTTAACTTGGCTGATAACCTCATATTCAGAGGTGGTATATTTTACTTATTTTCTCCAAAGTAAGTTTGAGGGGAGGCAGCATGTCTGAAGTTGGAACAGTCCTCTTGCAGGGGAGGAGAAGGTGGCATGGTGAACCTTAGAGCTGGGACTGGGCAGAGTATGACTCCAGTCCTGGATCTTGTCCAGGACAAAGCCAGGTCTGAAAGGGGATTCCAGTGCTTGCATTTTAGACACTGAAAAGCACTCTGCCAACCTACCTAGCTAATCCTGCAAGTATGATTAGCTACTCCTTCCCTTTACCCCTGAGCTTGGATACTGAGTGACACCCATGCCCCTCAATCAAGAGGCCTAACCAAAAACTTGTAGAGTGGGGAAGAGGCTATGTGATGACCTAGTGAACATTGGGTAAGAACACAAATCTGATTAGTAAGCAAAAGACTGGGCAACGTGATGTCCTAGAGCCAGCTGGGCCCGTGGACTCGGTGCCAGTCTTCCCTTAACCAGCCTGGAGTAAGAGATGCCAGATGGAATTTGGAAACTGCTTGTTGGAAAAGTTGATAATTCGAATCATCCTCCTCTGCCACCTTCTACTTCAAGCAAAATCGAAGTAGCCAGCTGTGTTCATTTATAAAACTGACACCAAAGCCAAGGGAAGAAACTGAAACTCTGGGACACCTATGCTTAGGGGAGAAAAGGACCATGTGGCATGGGTATGACACCACTTGCAGAAACTGTAGTGGATGGAGTCTCTGTCTTGTACACCACCATGAAAGGCCCGCCCAAGTTACTGCCTGCAGAGGGAGCCACTTTCGGGGTCAGTATTAGTAGTGTATACACAAATGGTGGTTCATGTTTTTACATAATTTGCACATGTATATTAAATATGAAGCAAAAATGAAAACTTAAAAGCAATGCCACATCCAGACACTAAACAGAAGTGACAGTATTAGCTACAGCCATTCTTTATGTAACTGTTCTCAGGCCTATGTCTAAAAGTTTAGAAAATGTTTTCCATTCCTGGGTTCTTGCAATTTTTCTACTGAGTAAATGAACACACAAATAGGTATTTCCTCAAGCAGAGACGTCTAGCAACCTTTTAACAATTTTAGCCATAAGAAAGACCATTCAGCTGGAGTGCAGAAGTACGACCTAGGAAGGTAACTGACCACAGGCCAGCCCTTCCCTTTTTGGATTTTACTGTCATTAATCAATGAGATGGGAGTAGATCTGTGAAACTCTCGGGTGCTAGCACTGGTGGTTTAAATGATCTATGAAAAAATGAGACTGGGGAAATGTGTGATAGCCTATGACTGATAGCTCAGTAAAACCCTGGGATTTTCCTGCTTCTGAGTGTTTAGGATGAAGTGGAGAAACAAGTGCGTAGCTCTACAAGCAGTAATCTGAAACATTTCCAAGCCGGAGCATTGGAGGTTCAGTGGTAGAATTCTCGCCTGCCACGTGAAACACTTCCAGGTTGGAGAGATCACAAATCTGTGCAGGGCTCTGCACAAATTGGGAACTTTCGCTATTCCTGGGCTGACAATGCCTAGTAAAAAGTGAAATTCTGAAATGGAAAGGCTTTTCCAGGCAAAACTTTTCAACAAAGGGTCAAAGTGTATTTACTTTCTCCTTGCTGGAACTGGCACAGACCTCTGGACCTGTACCAGGGAGGCCCATGTCTTCGGACTACGTTGGCAGCCAGGAGTGTGCCGCTGCTACATTGTGCAGCTCAGAGATAAAAGCTGCTGTGGCGGCAGGAGCAAGGTTAAAGACAAAGTGGAAAGGTGCAAGTGCCCAGTCTGAGCAGCAGGTGGAGGAGCTACCCAGGAGGCAGGACATTCCAGGTGGCTGGGCTGCAGGTGTTGTGTCCCACAGTTGAAATCCCTCTTCCTCCCTTGAAAGATTTTATCTCTTTTCCTTCTCTTCACAGATTTAGATAGCATGTTCTCAAAATGATCCCAGTTCCGTTATCATGTACAGCAGCACTGAGCTGTGACAACCACTTCTACGAAGGTTAAGTTCTGTGCTACCAGGCTTAATGAGAAGCTCCTTGGTAAGAAACTTACTAATTTAATCCAGAAGCAATAAGCTCAGCAGTGGAAGAGTTTACAGCAGGGTGTTTCCAGTAAGTTATTCCTTGGATTAAAAAGGATTCAGGCCAGGCATGGTGGTATGTGCCTTTAATTGCAGCCTATGGAGCGAGACCGAGACTAGGAATTGCTTGAGTCTGTGGGTTTGAGACCCACCTGGGGCAACATAGTGAGATCTAATCCCAAAAAATAGCTGGGCGTGGTGGCGCACGCCTATAATCCCAGCTACATGGGAAGCTGGGGCTGGGGATTACCTGAGTCTGTGGTACCCTGGGCAACGTAAGCCTGTGGTTCCCCGGGCAAAATAGTGAGACCTAGTCTTAAAATAAACAAATAAAATTAAAAAGGATTCAGACCAACAGATTTAGTGCCTGATCTGGGCTGAAAAAAGGCCAGTTTGATTTTGAGATGGTATCTCCAGATGAAAGAACCAAGAAGAAATAAAGTGTAAAGGGGAAATGAGATCAAGATGGTACAGGGTGTCATCTCTCCTAGGAAGTTTGGGGCTAGAATCAGGTAGACAGTGAGCCAGTAGCCTGTCCAGACAGTGGGCCTCCCCTGACCTGTGAAGTAGTTATTAGGCAAAGTTAAGGGTGGGTCCTGAACTATGCCAGGTCTATAGCTTTCATCGGATTCTCAAAGAAGTCTAAGACCTAATTACCTAACAGATCAGGAAGCATGGGGAATAAATTTGAAAACCAGAATACAAGATCTTCAGTGAGTCATTTTTACTGTATGTGCAGGTTAAGCCTGCATCACCCTGCCAACCATTTACCACTCATTTCACTGTCACAACCCTCTATGACTTTGAATTGGCACATCTATTTTACGGGTGAGAAATTCAAAGCTCAGGAACGCAGTTTCCTACCAGAATCACGTAGAAGTTAACACAGTTCAAGGATATTGGCTCAACTTTGTTAGACAGCTATTTCTCCTTTTCCTCCCACAATTCAATTTATCTCATCAGTTTTGGGGGAATGTATTTTAATTTTGGTTCCTAGAAGAGCAATCATTAGAATAAGATACAGCCTGGGTCCAATGAGCCACACTAAAGTTGCTGCTCAAGACCAGTAAGATGTGCTCTTGTTTTTTTTTTTTAAGCAGGTCTCGCTATTTTTGCCTGTGGAACCGCAGGGTCTTTGTTGCCCAGGGTACCACAGACTCAAGCAATCCCCAGCCTTAGCTTCCCAGGTAGCTGGGATTACAGGCGCGCGCCACCACACCCAGCTATTTTTTTGGAACTAGGTCTCGCTACAGGTCCCAGGTGGGACTCGAACTACGATCCCTGGCCCCGGCCGCTTCATAGGCTGAAGCTTACAAGCACGAGCCACCATGCCCGGCCTGATGTGCTCTTGTTAAGTTTCTCTAAGTGAAGGATAAACCTGCTAATACCTATTCCTGTTATCTCCTTATGAAAGGGAAAAGGTTACTTTTTCTACTAAAAAGGTAATTCAGAGGCTAATATCCTCTATAGTGGGTCAGAGTGTATTTTAAGCTTTATGGGCATTATATACTTTATATACATTATATAATTTTCCAGAATCCATGAAATCACCTCATCCTTGTCTTTTTATATCTGACCCTCAGACTTAGGAAGGCCTACCTTAGGGAAGAAAGGTGGCAAAGCAAACCTTTAAGAGCATAAACTTTAACACCAGACTCCATTTGCTAGTTGTGTAACTTTGGACAAATTACTTCTCTGTGACTGTGTCCCCTTTTGCAAAATGAGTATAGTGATACTTCAAAGGGAGTTATGAGGTTTAAAAGCTGATCTGTGTCAGGTGAAGAGGAATGCTTAACAAGGAATAATTAAAATATAGCTACTAGATTTTATTAGGGGAGTAAAGGGCCAGGAGCCAACACTCCCTGTAGTTCATGCCATCCATTAACTGGTCAAATGTAGAAAGAGTTACAGATTTTTTCTTATATAGAACAAGGGGTGAGCTTCCTTTATGCATCAGAACCCCAGAACAGCCAAAAGTATTCAGAACTCACACTGGGAAAATGAGTTCATGATCTTGAATATTAGCAGTTACAAACACCACAGACTGTGCTCACAAAAAGGCAACATCACAACAGTGTCACCATGAGAATTTTATTGTGTCTTCAAGACACTACAGTGTACACTCTTCTTCTAGAGAAGGGTCTCAGTGACAGGTAAGCATTTTCTAGGTGAGCTGTTCATTTGTCATTTTCATAGGCAGCTGGATTCTTCCTCTTGGATTTCTCAAACTCTTCAGTCCCCCATGTGTAGACAAGGTAAAACCCTATAAAAGCTGTAAAAATCAGAAGGAATTAGCAGTGAGCATACATAAAGCCCAGTGATCCCAATGTTCTTCTCACAGTAAGATTCTGCCTTCCTAGATCTAGTTTTCAAGAAATGACTTGATGACCAAGAAAGGTTACATTGTACACTTACCCTACAAGGGACCAAAATAGTCCCATTTCCTAACCTACCCAGGAAACTATGTCACCATAGTTTCCCGGTTCCCCCGTTACACTTTTTAAAATATTTTAATAGCTGATAAAACTCACCTAACATTCACCTCACCATTTAATCACTGAAATGCGGTTCAGTAGTTCGCAGCACATTTGCAATACTGTAAAGTTATCATCTCTATCTGATGCACACTTAACACAATACAGTTCATAAAATGGGTAAAGATGACTCAGAGGGAGAGGCTGCAGTCACACGAGTGGCCTTGGGTCAGTCACTTAAGTTCTGTGGCTCAGATTCCACCTGAAGGGGCAGGGGGTGGGGTGGGGTGCGGGGGAGAATGACAGCACTAGCTCAAGGGCCGTCGGGAATATTCCGCGAGAAAACGCGTGTCCGCAGGTTGCCGACGACTGCCCGCCGCCCAGCACGCGCTGAAGGACTGACTCCCAGTTACTACTGCAAAGGGGAATGCAGGCCGCACCGGACCAGAGCACTCACGCGGGGCTACGCGAAGGATGGAGGCCCGCGTGCGGCGCAGTATATTGGGGATGCCCTTGCTGAAGAAGTGCGGGAAGGCGCGCTGCTCGAAGGGCGACAGGCTGTAGGAGATGACATGCCGCATCCGCGTCAGATGCCCGAACTCGCGGCCCATGGTCGCGGCGGTGCCTACGGGACCAAGAGCAGAGGCACCCGGTTCAGTCCAGCACACGCTGCCTCTAGCCCGAGGCTCTTGCCGGCGCTCCCCCACGGCCCCAGTCCAGGCGGCGCCCCACCCTTCCAGTGGCCACCACGAAGCTTGACCGGACCCCCCCCCCTCCCTCACCGGGGTCACCTCGCCCTCCACAGTCGCAGGATCCAGCGGTGTCCGCCCGCCACTTCCGGTAGAATCGGAAGTGGCGCTAGGCCACCATGAAGTCACTTCCGGGGCACACCATTTTCCTTCGGTCTCCAGGGGAGGGGGCCGTTGCTCCCCGAGCAAGTGCCCCGACCCGGAGACCCTGTGGGGGCGGGGCCTGGTCGGGCAGGGGCGGGGCCTGGTCGGGCAGGGGCGGGGCCTGGTCGGGCAGGGGCGGGGCCTGGTCGGGCAGGGGCGGGGCCTGGTCGGGCAGGGGCGGGGCGACCTCGGAAGCTGAACCGGTTTGGGGGCCCAGGGGCGTCTCCCACGACCCTCACTTCTCCGCACCCGCTGTCCCCCGCTTTCGGTGGCGCTGCAGCAAGTGGTCGATGCCAAGGCGGGCAAAGAGGTGACGTGAAAGGCCCGCCCCTCCCCGACCTTGGCGGCCACTCTGGCGGGGTGTTCCGGGCCTTTGGAGTCCTCCACTGGCGGAGAGCGCCCCTGAGACCTGAGGAGGCGCCGCCGCGCGGCGGGCGGACGCGAGGTTTTGTACCGTCTGGTCCAGCGGCTGACCGGGGCGCGGTTCTCCAGAGCCCCAGCCACCCCGGGACCAGAATCAGGGACACTGACCTGGGGCTTCTCTCGACAACCGCCGCCTTAGAGTCCACCGGCAGGATTTCTAACAGAGAATAATAACGCTTCCTCAGATTCAGCCACAGTGCACTTGCAAGCGATTACCCAACGGCGTTAGTGGCCTTGGGCGGGAAGTGAGACAGCGGCCAGCTCCCCTCCTCAGATGGTTTGACCTGGGGCCGGGGATGGTCTTGATGCCCTCGGTCTCCATTCCGCTCCCGAGGGGAGGGACGAGCCTTCTCAGGCGTTTGGGTGTTTTGGGAAAGAGCTTCCAACTTGAGGCTGCCGCTGTCCGTACAGCTGACCGATTGTTCTTCCCGATGCCGAGCGTGTGGAAATGTTCTGTTCATGGCACTGCTGACTGCTTGTAATTTGGGAGTAAGCTGTCATTCAACAGTTGGATGTGTTTTATAACCCTGCTTCTTAATCCATGAGCACGTGAGGCTTGGCGGGCAATGAACTTAAATTTTGCAGACATAACTCTGTTTTATCAACCGAGGTGCACAAAGTGGCCCCGTGTCTTGTGGGGGTTCTCTTCCAGCAAAGTTTCCTTAGGGATGATGGCACTGGATGGCCTCTCATTTTAACTTTTCGCTGTCCTTTGTCTCGCTTTTCTAAAGCATAATCCCTAGCCTAGTCTCAGCTCTAAGGCAAGAACATAAATACAACAGTTATGGACAAAAATAACCTAGTGAATTCTACCATTGGTTGTGTGATTTGAGAAAATTCTCATTTTCTAGTACCTGCCAACATCTCAAAATCTTTCAACTAAAATATATATAGATGAATGTGCAAGGCAAAGACATCAAAATATATTTTAAAATGTGTAAAGTTAAAGCATATTGCATTATTCCTAGCACATATTCTACTTAATAGTTCTCTGCTTTCTGGAATCTCAATACCAACTGTGACTTTCTCAATTGTGACCCTCCAAATTAACATGCAGTAAATAATTATTCTAAACACCTGAAAGTGGGAGAGTTGGTGAGACTGAAGTCAGATACTGAAGTAGAGCTAATAAGGTAAATTGCATACCACAGATCCCTGTATCATCATGAGTAATTAGATTTTTCACTGGCCTTGGAAGTGCCAGCAAGCACCTATGGAACATTTTAAGAATCCTAATCTCTCTTGAAGAATGGATGGTTTTATTTTAAGATCATTGCTCAATTTCTCTTCACCTGTCACCTAGCTAGCTCATCCATTTCTGAGGTTTTAAAGGAATGCCAGGAAAGGAAAGAGGAAAGCTAAATAATCAAGTAGCTTCCTATCTAATGAGGACAAATTGGATAGAGTGTGTTGTCAGTTGTGTGATACACAGCTGATCAAAAGTTCAGCTAGGTATCCTTGAGGTCTGATTACAGAAGTAGCCCTAGTCCACCCACACCTGAAATTTATTTAAGACATCAAACAGGCCTTTTCCTAGGAAGAAGGCGGCTATGGAGAAATGTGTTCCTCTCTAGTTCTTCCAAGCCATGGCATCTCCCAGCAAGTTCTTCCTTTGGTTTTACTGCTGTGCCTGGCTTTGTTTTCCCACTAGCCTTGGCTCTCAGGCTTCTAGGGGAGATGCTCATCTCACTGCTAGTTCTAAGCTGGAATCTGGGACTGAACCTTGGTCCCTGCTACAGTCTGTAGATGGGAGAGGCAGATCTGGCCTCCTTTCCCCTCTCTTCAAGGTTCTGTATGATGGGCAAGGTCAGGGCCCTAGACCCCAGCCTGACTCCAGAGCTTTGCGCTACATGAAGAGACTCTATAAAGCATCTGCTACCAAGGAGGGGATCCCTAAATCCAACGGAAGTCACCTCTACAACACTGTTCGGCTCTTCACCCCCTGTGCCCAGCACAAGCAGTCTTCTGGAAACCAGGAGACAGGTGTGTAGGAGCAGATTGCTTAATGGGTGGAGGGAAGATCATGGAGCTGTCTGCATTTTCAGTTAGAAAAAGAATCTAGACTAATTTCTTTAATTGAATTTTACTTGGTATAATACTCAGCATCCACATTCAGACAAACTTGTAACTTGATTTGACCTTTTCTTTCTACTGCCCTCATGGGTTTAGGTGGGCTAAAATTTGAGAATTTTCAAACTGAGAGCGACTTAATGGCTCTGAAGGCTGAAGGAGAAGTCAGCCTCATGCCCAAGGTCACAAAACCCAAACTGGATGTTGACTTCCAGTTTGTATTCTCCCCATTCTACCCAAACTGAGCTGGAAGTGGGCCTGCAATATCTCATAGCTTTGTTCAACAGGATGTTTTCCCCTGGCTGTTGCTTTCTATGAGAGAAAAGCTTAAGTTTCCATTTGGAACACTAGGTCCTCACAAGAACAAAGTGTTACTCAATAATTTGAACAGCTCAGTGTTGTGTGAAAAGGAGCGGTACTTTAAAGAATATATTCAATAGTTTGTGACTTAAAACTTCTAACCCAGCAGGTTTGTTGTGACTATTTAAAATCCCTTTTTCCTCCCTTGATTTTACTATTTTACTGTAGTGGTTTTTCAGCCTACACTTGTCAATCTCAAGTGCTCCAAATTAACTTAGACAATTAAGTTTTCTTCATTGATTATCTGTTAGGCCTTAGACTGTCATCTTAACAAGCCTGTAAGTATTTTTTTAATTATCATTTTCCCTTTAGAGACTATCCAAGAGGAAAATGTTGCTTTCTTTATCCCCTGTATATTTGGCATATTCTGAAATATTGCTTTAATTTTCCACCAGAATTGTTCTGACTTTATGGTAATAAAATATCCAGTTGTGCTTGCTGGGAATTAATTAAGGTATCAGTTACCTTCATTTTCTTCATAACTGCTCTCCCCCCTTGTATATGACTGGAGGAATTGGGGGGGACTGGGGATACAGGATAAAGCATGTTATGAAGTACTGATTCCTTGTCATCCTATTGTTTGATTTCATGCACTACCAGTAGATTGTTTTTCTTCTCAGGAACCCTCCCATCAGTGGATCTGCTGTTTACCCTGGATCGTGTTACTGCTGTTGAACACTTGCTCAAGTCAGTCTTGCTATATACTTTCAACAACTCAGTGTCTTTCCCCTCTGGTATTCAATGCTTGTGCAACGTGGTGGTAAAAGAGTCAGGATTTTCTAACAAGACTCTCCCCAGAGCTCTGTACTCATTTACCTTTAACTCACAGTTTGAAATTAGAAAGAAACACAAATGGGTTGAGATTGATGTGACCACTCTCCTTCAGCCTTTAGTGGCCTCAAACAAGAGAAGTATCCACATGTCTGTAGATTTTATCTGCATGAAGGACCAGCCACTGTGGCCTTCAGCACAGGCCTGGCCATTTAACTTGAGTCTGCCAGCACACCCTTCCCTGCTTTTATATCTGAATGACACGAGTGCCCAGGCCTATCACAGGTGGTATTCCCTCCACTATAAAAGGAACCCTTTGCAGTGTCCTCACCGGAAGAGAGTTGTATCTGCCTATTCCAGGGAAGAAGAGGCCACTGAGAGTCTAAGATCTTCCCGTCACCGGAGAGGTCTGGCAGCTGTCAGCTCTGACTTGAAAAAGCCTCTAGTTCCAGCTTTCAATCTGAGCGAATATTTCAAACAGTTTCTTTTCCCCCAAAATGAGTGTGAGCTTCATGACTTTAGACTGAGCTTTAGTCAACTGAAGTGGGACAACTGGATTGTGGCCCCACATAGGTATAACCCTCGGTATTGTAAAGGGGACTGTCCCAGGGCAGTTGGACATCGGTATGGGTCTCCAGTCCACACCATGGTGCAGAACATCATCTACGAGAGACTTGATTCCTCGGTGCCGAAACCATCCTGTGTGCCTGCCAAGTACAACCCTTTGAGTGTTTTGACCATTGAGCCAGATGGCTCAATTGCTTATAAAGAGTATGAAGATATGATAGCCACTAAATGCACCTGTCGTTAGCATAGGGTCCACTGAACTATTATCTTGAGCTGCTTTGGCAAAACAAATGCCATACGCCTGTCTGTGCCTTCAAGAGAAAGTTTTGTGTGTCATAGCTCTAAATATAGCAGTGCATTGTATCAGGGGGAGGCTGTATAGACAAGCACTTCTGTGACATCTATCACTGTAAATGATACCATGGCCTTTTTAAATTTTTATTTCCATATGCAAATGAATGTGGTTATTATGGAGCGCTTTACATTTTTTTCCCTGAGTGTTTTTTTTTTTTTTCTTTTTCATGGGAGTCTTGTTTTTGATGTGAGGGGATAAAAACTAACACACCTTGGATGGCTCAGATAAATCCATACTGTTGTGTTATTAAATGGAAGAATAAATTCTCAACAGTGGCATAAGTTTTCTGTGTATGGATGTGTGTTTTATTAAAGATTGCTTTTAAAGGGGCATTTAGGAAGGGAAAGCCATTGTAGGCTAAGCAACTTTTTTAGAGTAAGAGAAAGGTTACTTTGTCTACCTAAATCCTGATGAAGATTGGCTAGGACTTAAAAGTATGTGATATAAGCTATTTCTGTTGTATTAGTGTGTTCACTACTGGTAAATGGCTTGTATAAACCAGTTGCCTCCCATAAAGCAATGCAACACTGGCCCATTTATTTAAAGGAAATTACCCTGCAGGGTTTTCCAAGAAAATACAGTGTTCAAGATTTTAAAATGGATTTCCTTTATATATTTAAAACCTCTGACCCTATAGGAGGAAGACATGGAGCATTTACCCCACCTTTTTTTACCCTGATTGTTGTTTGTGCTGGTTTCTTTAAGCTCTCATCACTACACCCCCACAGATTTCTTTCCAGTGGATTTAGGACTGCACCCACTGAAACTGGCAGTGACTAGGTTATATTACAGAGAGGGCCTTGTTTGGGTCTGAAGGCTTTTATGTGAGTTGTCAATAAATCTACCTTGAGAGTGCCCTAGAGCCATGGAGTTAGAAATGGTGCAGTGATTTCCTGTTTCAGAGCTACTAAAACCAAAGCTTCAAATCAAATGTAACTCTAAATGCAAAAAGTACTTTTCATTATTGTAAATGACCTTAGTGTAATTTGTTTAAACAGCGTTATTAGATCACTTACCCATTCAAAGCATATGGTTTAGTATTTTTAGTACATTGCCCCTTACTTCCTAGCCCTAAGTAGCTAATCCCATCCTAAAGATTTCCTTGTTCTGGTTTTTTATATAAATGTATGTGTGTGTGTGTGTGTGCTCTTTTGTAACTGTCTTTTGCCTATTTTTCAGGATTCAATCATATGGTCACATGTATCTGTTCCTTTTTTTGAGACTAAGTCTCGCTATTTTTATCTGTGGAACCGCAGGCTCTCGTTGCCCGGGGTACCACGGACTCCAGCAATCCCCAGCCTCAGCTTCCCTGGTAGCTGGGATTACAGGCGTGCGCCACCATGCCCAGCTAGCTATTTTTTTTTTTTTTTTTTTTTTTGGAACTAGGTCTCACTACGGGCCCCAGGTGGGACTCGAACTGCTGTCTCTAGCCCCGGCCGCTTCATAGGCTGAAACTTACAGGCACAAGCCACTGTGCCCGGTCCTCTGTTCCTTTTTATTACCAAGTAGTAACCCACTACAGTCTACACTACGTCTTTTTGATGGACATTTTCATCATTTCTACCTTTGGGCTATTATGAATAATGCTAATATAAACCTTCAATTACAAGTTTTTATATGAACATGTATTTTTGTTACTTTTTTGAAAAATTATTTTGCAATTGGTTTTCTTGTTTCTCTTTGCTATAAACTTACTGGTAAAAATGCTGGGTCATGCTAATGCTGAGAATTTTTTTAGAAACTGTTAAAAGACTGTTTTCTAAAGCAAATGAACCAGTTCACATTCTCACCAGTGCATGAGTTTCTCCATCTTTTGCACTTCTTGCTGAAGGGGCATTTTGATTTTAGCCAGCATAATTGGGCAGTCCGTGGCATGTCATTGTGGCTTTGATTTACATGCCTCAAATGACCATGATGCTGAGCATCATTTCATGTGCTTATTAGCTGTTAATACACCTTTTTTGAAAATCTATTCAGATCCCTAGTCCTTTTCTAATTTCACTGTTTGTATTTTTATGGAATGGTAAGAGTTTCATATATACTAAATACAAGTTCCTTATTGGATATGACTTCCAAATATTTTCTCCTTTATTATGGGTTGTCTTTTCACTTTTTTTATTGTTGTAAAATAGCCATAACAAGATTTACTGTTCCAACCATTATTAAATGTTCAATTTAATGGTATTAAATACATTCATATTCTGCAGCCATCATCACCACACATCTCCAGAAATTTTTAACCTAAACTGAAATTCTGTATCCATTGTCCTCTGCTCCCAGCCTCTGGCATAAATTCCTCTGCTTTGTTCTTTTGGTTTCCATTGTTCTGTGTACCTTATATGAGTGGAATCATGCAGTATTTCTTTCGTGTCTGACTTATTTCACTTAGCATAATGCTTTCAGATTCATCCATGTGGTTGCATGTATTAGAATCTCATTCATTTTTATGGCTCAGTAGTTGCCTTTGTATGGATTTACTGCATTTTGTTTATTCATCCATTTTGAGGAACATAAGTTGTTTCTATTTTTTGGCTGTTTTGAATAATGGTGCCATGACTATTGGTGTGCAAATATTTGTGAGAGACTCTACATTCACTTCTTTGGAGCATATGCTTAGAATTGGAACTGTTGGATCATATAGTAATCTATATTTAACTTATTGAGGGGCTACCATGCTGTTTCCTGCACAATTTTACAGTCCCATGAACTGCACAAAGATTCCAGTTTCTCCACATTGCCACCAACACTTGTTGGTTTTTATGGATTTAAAAAAATTTTTAGGCATCCTAATGTGTGAAGTAGTATCTAGTTGTGGCTTGACTGGCAAATCCCTAGTGATTAGCAATAAATATTTTTTATGTGCTTACTGAGAGTTGTATATCTTTGGAAAATGTTCATATTCTTTGTCCTTTTTGTAATTGGAATCTTTATCATTGAGTTGCAGAAATTTTTTATATTGTGGATCTAGCCCCTTGTCAATTAAGATTTACAGATATTCTTTCCCATTTTGTGAGTTTTGTTTTTACTTTCTTATACTGTCCTTTGAAGCACCAGAGTTCTTAATTTGATGAAGCCAAATTTATCTATTAATTTTTCTTCTGTTGCCTGTGCTTTGGGTGTCATATCCAAGAAATTATTACCAAATCCAATGTCATATAGATTTGCTAAGAGTTTTATAATTTTAGCTTTTACATTCAGGTCTCTAATCCACTTTGTGTTAATTTTTGAATATAGTGTGAGATACAGGTCCAACTACTTTCTTTTGCATGTGGATGTGTAATCAAGTTGTTCTAGTGCCATTTATTAAGAGTTCTTCCCCTATTGAATTGTTTTGGCACCCTTGAAAATCAACTGAGTGTATGGGTTTATTTCTGGACTCTCAATTCTATTCCATTGATTTATATGTCTGTCTCTGTGCCAGTACCACACTGTCTTGAATACTATTGTATTTAATTTTGAAATCAGATGTTTTATTTTTCCTTTTCTAGCATTATTTTAGGTATTTTATAATTCCATATGAATTTTAGAATCAGTGTGATTTTTACAAAGAAATCAGATGGGTTTTTTCATAGAGATTGTGTTGAATCTGAAAATCAATTCAGGGAATAATGCTAATTTAACAATGTTAAGTTTTGCACTCCATGAACATGCCTCTTTCTCCTTTTATTTAAATCTTCTTTCATCTCTTTTAACAATGTATAATCTTTTAAGTATAAGTTTTGCACTTATTATTTTTGAGGTTAGGTCTTGCTATGTTATGTGGTTCCTCTCGTTGTCTGGGGTACCCCAGACTCAAGCGATCCCCAGCCTCAGGCCCCCACATAGTTTGGATTACAGGTGCGCACCACCATGCCCAGCTATTTTTTGAGACAAGGTCTCACTATGTTGCCTCAGGTGGGTCGCAAACCCACGAACTCAAGTGGTTCCCAGTCTCAGCCTCCTGTCCTAGACTTGGGATTAAAGCTGCACGCCACCGCGGCCAGCTCTAAGTTTTGCACTTTTAGTGTTAAAATTTATATTTAACTAAGTATTCTTTTTGGTGCTTTTGTGTATGGAATTTTTTGCTTAATTTCATTTTTGGATTGTTTCCTGGTGCTATCATGCATAAGCATTACAAACCTGCACATAGTGACATAAATGTGCTTTTATCTGCTCATGATTTTTGTCTCTCAGACATTTCCAGAAATGAGACTGAAGTCAAAGCAAAAATTTTGGTGGCCCAGATTCAAAATAACTTTACCATCTTGTTGTATAACTTGGAGAGTCATTCCTTTGATTTTAATTTTTTGTTTGTTCCCTTCCACCCCCCACCCCCCCAAGTCATTCTTTTGTAACTGAGGCTGCTAGGATGCTTAAATCAGGGCTAAATGATGTCTCAAAGATTTTCTATCTCATTCTTATGAGTGAAAAATATCTGGAATGAAAAAGGCATGAGTAATGGTAGTAATGTACAATTGAGCTTATTTGAGGATAAATGTTCTTTAAATATGGTTACTTTAAATGAACCACATGAAGTATTAATCAACTTAAAGAATTTCTTATAGTTATCCAATTACCCTAGCTGATGTGTTTTTATTTTTCTGAAACAGAATTTGTTTTGTTTTGTTGTTGTTTATATGTTTTTTTCTTTCATGGCCTAGTTCTGTGTCGAAATATGAAATGTGGCCTGATATCTGAAGGTTTTGCAAAGAAGAAAGCAAAGGAATAGTTTTGATGGAACTTTATTTAGTACTAGAGTCAATGCCAAAATTTGGAGCAGAAAGTAGTTCATCCTTATGGTAAATTCTAAACTTATTTTTAAAACTTTTGCATAGTGGTTTGATACTGAGAAATGATAGCTTGAAGAACTACAAACTTGGCTGTTTTTCTTATTTTTAGGCTTTATTTGTAAATCTTGTTTCAGTCATTGCACAGTATTAGTATTCAGGGTTAATATATATGCTAAATTTAAACTTCAAAGATACTCTTTTTACACAATTGAGGAGGACATACTTGTCTCCCAACTACTTCCATATGAAACTTTCTTCTGTTACTCTTTAAAAGTTGCCAGTTTGGAGAATAAATGAGAAAGGACAACAGTGATTTAAATCTGGAAATTCAAGGATGAGACTACATCTCCCTTAAATAGATGCATTCAGCTTTGGTATTTAGTTCAGATGAGATAGGCAGTTACCTAATGTGAAGAGTGTCTGAGTCTCGCAGGGAACAAGGAGGCATGTCAGGAACTGGTTTTACCTTTAGCGCTGAGTTTCCTGCTCTTTATCAGTTTAGATCAACTCTTGGGTTAGGCTGAATACTTTGTGTTGTACTAATCAGCTTCAAGGGCAGCAGCGACTAGGTTAGAGCTCAGTTTTAGACAGTATATGCGAACAATTGTTTTTTTGTGGGGTAAAGGACAAAATAGTCTTGGTTATAAGTGATAAAATGCTCAAATCAAAGCACTTGGTTTATATAAAACTTTAAGCTATTCAATTTTAATTTGTAATTTTGGAGGCATTGTAACTTTTGAAATAACAAATTAAGGAAAATTAAAGCATAATGTTTTTTAGAATATGTCTCTCAAAACATTTTAGGTTTAAATTAGCTGAATGGGTTGATACAATAGAATGGCATTTGTATTATCTACTAGCTGTTCTCTTATTAAAAGAAAAAGTCAACACAACCAGGAGGTTCAGGTGCTAAATCCATGAACAGAATTGACTGGTGAAGTAGGAGCTCCTTGTGTAGTTAATTACTTCCTCATGCAACTGTCCTTACGACTTTTGGAAAGGGCCTGGAATTGTTACTAAGGCTGGCGTTATTTCAGTATTTGTGTATAGAACAAGTTTTCATGGATGACCAGACACAGGGTATTTCTTTATCCTGCCTTACCATATGCTACAATTTGTATTGAAGATTTGAGTAGTAGATATATGTAGATAAAAGTGACCCCTCCATCTTGGACATCTTACTGTTTAAGCACCATGTGAACAGTTTATAGTCATTTGCAGTGCTGTCTTTGGTACAGGCAGCTTTTCTTCATTGGAATGCAGGCAGTGTTACAAATTCACAACCTGTGCCTGGATGTCATTTTGGCTTTCTCACAAATAATTAGCTCACTGAATAAATATTTATCGAACGCCAGCAGTTTTGTGTGGTTAGGAACAGAGTCTGATGTTCTCAGCTCCAGGAAAAACACCTCACCTACCAGAAATGGAGCCTTTATTGCCCAAAACTCCATCCGTGAGCATTTGTCATAGCATTTTATGCATAGATACATGGGTGGTACTACAAAAGCAGGTTGAAATGATCTTATGTTTAGATGAGAATTTTTAAAATATCATCTGAAATTTTGCCTAACTACAAGAAAGTTGATTTCAACCTTTAGTATTGAGTTCTATTTTTAGAGAAGAGAAAAAGCAGGTTTAACAGTTTATTAAAGTCAAAAGAAAAAAATTGACATACCTTGTTTCTGTTGCATAATAGGCCAGAAAAATTTCGTGATAAGAAGTTTGAAAATCATTGTATGATTGGAGTAGAAAGTGATCAGGGTTACAACTTTTCATTGTGGACATGCTCTCAACCACTGCCAGACTGTGAAATGTTTGGAAAGGGCTACAGTAAGTTGTGAAGATTGAGAAATCTTGGAGATTTACTGCGTGGACGCCACACATGGAGCCATGAACTCTTCATTTTCTGTAAGTGCTCAGTCTTAATCAGATCCAACAATGCTGCATGCAAAGGGAGTAAACATTACACCCAATAGAGCAGTGTTGGTTTGTGAATCACTCATCAAAATCATACATGTATACTGTCAGCCTGCCCCAGAGAACAACAGAGTAAGTAGAAGCAGTGAAAGCAGGCACCCAGGAACAGGGACTCCAAAGGCTGGCAAGAGACAGGTTTATTAGTACCGGTACTGACTCAGTGGATTCATATCCAAAGACTGAGTACCCCTACTAGGAAGTTAAGAGCTTATGTACAATTTACATATACTGGTGTTTTGGGTGGGCTATCAATGCTGGTAATACATGGCCTGATGTGAAGACAGAATGAGGAAGATTGAAGGAGAAACTGGACTGCATACCAGTAAACTGAGTTAGTCAGTCATAGGTTATTTATCTAGACCCTGGGGCTATATTTCTCAGGTCACTGTGCTTCAGCATGCTTTAGGTTATCATACTTCACCTCATCATACTTCAGTAGGAGCTCTAATATCACCCTGGCTGTAATGCTGGGCTAATGTGTTGACTTCTCTGGAACCTAGCACCCTCCTCTCTAAAATGGGGCAACTAATAGTGCCTATTTCACAGAACTCATGTGAGAATTAAATGAGTTAATACAATGAAGAACTTGGAACAATGTCTAGCCGATAGAGTCTGACTAGATTCTCACCAAGTATATTATCATTTGTACCATAATTGAGATACTTTTCATCTAGTCTCATTTGCTACATGCTGTTGTTGAGATTTAAATATGCTTAGTCACAACTGAGATGAGCTATAAGTGTAAAATACAAACTAAAGGTCGACTTAGTATGAATCAAAGAATGTCAAACATCTTAATTTGTTATTTTGAATGCATGTATAGTGATCATATTTTGATAATATTAGATCTATTTGGGTGTATTATATGCCTACTTCTCCTGGTCAGTACAACAGTTTCTTTTTCTTTTTCCTTTTTTTTTTTTTTGAGACTAGGTCTCGCTATTTTTGCCCATGGAACCGCAAGCTCACATTGCCAGGGGAACCACAGACTCAAGCAATCCCCAGCCTCAGCTTCCCAGGTAGCTGGGATTATAGGCACGCACCACCACACCCAGCTATTTTTGGGGGAACTAGGTCTTGCTACATGCCCCCAATGGGACTCGAACCGTGATCCCTGGCCCTGGCCACAGCTTCCTAGGTTGCCTACAGGCATGCGCCAGCATGCCCAGCCTCCAAGATGGAATTTAGAAGACTGATATCAGCTGGGCATGGTGGCTCGTGCCTGTATGCTTCAGCCTATGAAGTGACTGGGGCTAGGGATTGTGGTTTGAGTCCCACCTGGGGCCCGTAACGAGACCTAGTTTCAAAAAAATAGCTGGGTGTGGTGGCGCGCGCCTGTAATCCCAGCTACCTGGGAAGCTGAGGCTGGAGATTGCTTGAGTCTGTGGTACCCTGGGCAATGAGAGCCTGTGGTTCCACGGGCAAAAAAAGCGAGATCTAGTTTCAAAAAAAAAGAAAAAAAAAAGACTTGTATCAGAAATTGGGGCTGGGTATGGTGGCACATGCCTGTAGGCGGCAGCCTAAGAAGCTGTGGCCAGGGCCAGGGATCACGGTTCGAGTCCCGCCAGGGCCACATAGTGAGACCTGGTCCCAAAAAAAATAGCTGGCGTGGTGGTGCATGCCTGTAATCCCAGCTATCTGGAAAGCTGAGGCTGGGGATTGCTTGAGTCTGGTACCCCCGGCAACATGAGCCTGCGGTTCCACAGGCAAAAATAACAAGGCCTAGTCTCAAAAGAAAAAAAAATTCCATCTTGGAGTTGCCACCCTCCCCCCCATCCCCAGCATATACATTTTGTATTTATTATCTGGTTCTTTTCCCTCCTCCTATCCAGTGACTCTCTTCTGATAATTTGAGTGTATTTCTTTCTCACGGTTGAGCTGCCTGCCCAAGCTTGATGGAATCTCTTATGATGGAAGATGAATCACAGTTCATGCTGATAGGAAGTAGTCACAGCTTGAGGAGAGAGGCACAGATGGAGAAATGTTAACATGCTTTAGTATTCTCTGAGTGCCTTTGAAGTACAGTTCTTAGGCCTGTTTGGATTATCTACCCATCCTGGTCAAAGGAACTGCAGAACTTAGAAAGACACTGGACCACATTGTGCTGAAGTTCTTTTCCTTTCATGAAAATAGACACTTGAAGACAAAAACTATCCTCTAGATGTGTGTGGGACATGCCTTGACTTAATAGTTCCTGAGAAGAATTTAGGTAATCTCATTTAGTTTTCTTCAAGGCAGATGCAGATCAAATTTGATTAACAAGTAGAATTATAAACTTTCTTATTAATTTTTTATTGATTGCACATATATATGCACATATATATTCATATATATATTGCATCATTGTCTACCCTGAGGTTCTCCCATCACCTTATCACCTGTGAACCATCTTAATCTCTTGTGCCCGTCCCTGCCCCAATTTTACCCTCTTCCTCCTCTCTTGCTGTAAGCTTCAGTTCTGTTGGCAGTTTTAAATTTTTCTTGTCTGTTTGTTTTCCCTACATCCCTCATATAAGTGAGACCATCCTGTATTTCTCTTTCTTTCTGACTTATTTCCGCTAACATGATTCCTTCTAGTTCCATCCATGTTGCTGTGAATGACATAAGTTTGTCTTCTTTGACTGATGAATAATATTCCATTGTGTATATATACCACATCTTTTTCAGCCACTTGTCAGTTTGGGGGCATTTGCGTTGTTTTCATATCCTGGCTATTGTAGATAGTGCTGCAATAAACATCTAAGAACAGTTGTCCTTTTGAACTAATATTTTTGTATCCTTTGGGTAGATTCCAAGGAGTGTAATTGTTGGATCGAATGGTAAGAACTATATACTTTTGATGAGATTCCTTTCATTTTACTACTGAGGACTTAAAAAAAATAACTAGTAGGCATCTATTCACCCTCAATGGCAATTCTTTAAAAATCTTGTGAGCTAGGCCGGGCATAGTGGCTCGTGCCTGTAAGCTTCAGCCTATGAAGCGGCCGGGACTAGGGATCACGGTTTGAGTCCTACCTGGGGCCTGTAGCGAGACTTAGTTCCAAAAAAAATAGCTGAGCATGGTGGCGCATGCCTGTAATCCCAGCTACCAGGGAAGCTGAGGCTGGGGATTGCTTGAGGAGAGCCTGTGGTTCCCCGGGCAAAAATAGCGAGACCTAGTCTCAAAAAAAAAAAAAAATCTTGTGACCTAGCATATGAATGTTGGAAAATATGAACCACAGATAAGCCTAAGGTCATTTGGCTTGCAAGATGCTTTTATTTTTATGTTTTTATATTTTTATTGAGATAATATTGATTTATAACTATGTCTTAAGAGTATAGGTTTATACCTCTTCAGATGTGCAAAATGATTTTAGGTCTATGGGCAGATAATGTTCTGAACTAGTGGATAAATCAGAGCAAGAATATGTAAGCTTTCTTTCTGTGTTTTGGGAGAGGTTTCAAATGTCAGAACCATTGATGGCATTCTCTTGCTTTGTATGTGAAGATCTTGAACAAGAATACACCAAAATCTGCAACAACTGGTAATTACATGTGTATATGTCTGGGTATATCCATACATACATAAACAGAGAAATTTACATAGCCATTTCATGTTTTAAAGTATGTAATTTAGTGATTTTTACTATGTTTACAAGATTGTGCAACTATTACACTAATTCCAGAAAATTTCCATCATTGCAAAAATAAGCTTCATACCAGTTAATACTCCCTCTCCCCTTTCCTAGCAACCTGTAATCTGCTTCTGTCTCTGTGAATTTGGCTGTTCTGCCAATTCCCTATAAATAGCATCAGACAATATGTAGCCTTTTTCTGGTTCTTCTATTTAGTATAATGTTTTTAAGGTTCACCTGTGTGGTAGCATGTAGTGCTTAATTTCTTCTTAATTTTTTATGGCTGAATAATATTCCAAAGTGGATATGCAGCATTTCATTTATTCCTTCATCTGTTGGTAGCCATTTTGGTTGTTTGCACTCTGACTCTCAGGAATAAAGCAGTTACACTGTGTTAGAGACCTATGAGTGGAATTGCTTAGTCTTACAGTCACTCCTTTTAATTATTTGAACTGACAAAGTGGTTCCCAAGCAGTCACACTGTTTTGCATTTCCTGAAGATGTGCATGAAAGTGCCAATTTCTCTATGTCCTTGACCAACATTTCATAAATTTTCTAAAATCCTAACTCTTTCAATGGGTATGAAGTGACATCTCATGTTTTGATTGTATTTAATATCAAGCATCTTTCTGCATGGTTATTGGCCATTTGTATATCTTCTTGGGAGAAATGACTATTCATTTGCCTATTTAAAAAATGAATGATTTATCTTTTTACTGTTGAGCAAATCTAGCATGCTCAACAGTTAGCATTCATCACAGGAAGACCAAATGTTTGAAGGTTGGTTTTGTTTTTAATTTTCTTCAAGTATTTGAGTTTTTGAAAAGAACCCTTGTTCACAGACTACCTGTGAACTAGGCTCTGCTACCTCCACTAATAAAGATTGTTCATCTAATTTGGAGACCCCAATGAATGCTCCTGGAAATCTTTGCTTCTATCCATAGCAACAGCTCTAGTGAGTGATTGAAGCAGTCTATTCTGAAAAGTAGCAGCCCCTTCTAGTACAATAAACCACATCTTCTATTAAAACTACCAGAAGGAATTGTAGGGAGCTGAAGGAAATGACCAGCCTGGGTCCAATGTTGCTTTAAAGTTTATTCCCAGTGGGAGCTGATAAGGAGCTACCACCAGTTCCTTTCCAGTTGGTTTCAGGGAAGAGAGGGCTTGCCAGCAACTGTTCTGAGTAGAAGGAAGGATTCTGTTCTGGCTCCTAGAATGTGTCCTGTGTCTCTTACCTTAAGCTATGGTGACTGCTTCTGGTACCTGGATATCAGTAATTACTAGCTGATTAAATGATTCCTTCCACACAGTCAATTCCATAAGAGGGCATGTCGCACCTAGAATGTCATTTGTATAGACTCTTCCTCATACCTCCCCCAAAATGTGCACACACATGTGCATGCTAATCACTGGCTCTTGGAGAGCATACTCATCCTGGGGTGTTGCTACCACTGTGAACTCAGAATGGAGTGATGACACGTGATTTACCTGGGATCAGGTCTCCTGTATGCATTCATTTAACAAGCACTGCTAGTAGTTTTGGCCTTTGCATCACCAGGCACAGTCTTTTCCTTCAAGAGCTCACAGACAAGTAAATGGTCATCTATCCTACAACGTGGTATTAGGTGGAGTTGGAAATGGTGAACTCTGCTAGGGGTGGCAAAGAAGGCTTCACTAAGAAAGGCAGTGATCTTGGCTCAGGGGTGGTGTAATTTAGAATCATGATGGCTTCTTGTCAGGGACCACTTCTGCTGGGGGAGGTGAGACAGAAAAGCTTCTGCACAGACCCAGCCCTAGCCCTCTGTGGGGGGCAGTTATAGGATGGGAGCGTATGCAGATGAGCCTGGGTGGCTCATCTTGACCTAACAGCACCTTAGTTTTGTGACCTTTGCTGGTGTGAAAACAAACTGCAAAATGAAAAAAAACAAAAAACAAAAAACAAAACAAACAAACAAAAAACCCAAACAGCTAGAAACCAGGGCAATCCTCTTAGTGCAGGAGTAGGAAAAAGTAACCAATCCCCAAACCTCCTTGCCTCTGATTTTGTTTGTCAAGGGAAATCATGTTTTCATTCTTATTGCAAATATTTATGACTTTGAACAAGGAACTTGCCTGCCTTGTGTTTCTCCTGTGCTGGTTTATCCTGTTTCCTGAGTTTCCTTAGCTACTTTTGAGTTGCTAGTACAGAAGTCTTACTTGGTTTCCATCTACATCAAAGGGCAGGCACTGCATGCCCACTGCCCTTCCCCTCCTCCTCCCTCTCCCCCCAGCTGTGGGAGTGTTCTCTTACCCTCTTGCCTGGTGGTTGCTTCAGAGGGAAAAAGCATATCAGAACTCCAAAATTGAGCTAGATTTTTTCTCTTCTAAAATTGACACCTCAGGATTAAAAGGTATCATGGTTCCTTTTCAGAAACTTAGTTTTGAGCTCTGCCTGGCTCACCCAAACTCCCCCAAGAAAGAAGTGTTCAGATGTCCATGGCAGCCCTGTTTGGGGAATAGTGAGCAAAGTATAAGAAAGGAACAACCAAGTACATGAGCAACTCTCATGGGAGAACCCTGGCGTATAAAGCAATCCTCAGAGATAGAACTGGGACTGGGATTTAGTCAGGATTGTATTCCCCACAGCTCAAGTGAGGACTAATAAGACATCTTTCACTGATGACTGTAAGCTGTTGATGAATTATGGGCTCAAATCTAATTTAATATTTATCTGGCAAATGTGTAATAATAGCTCCATTTTACAAATGGAGGTTCAGAAAGGTTGGAATAGTTCCAGCTATCACCATACAGTTACCTACATTCATACTTAGGTCTGCTAGTAAGCTTGGGACACTCACTCTAGTTCTCTGCTTTTCCTGCAGTGCTGGGGATAGGCTGACTTGCAGAGCATTTGTCTATCCTTGTTCCCTGGTGGAACCACCAGCTGACCAGTACGTCCATTTTTGAATCCATCTCTACCCCTTCTAGGCAACTATTGTTAGTTGGCATTTGTCTCAGGACCCTTTTGGTGTTTGGTGTCACTCAATTAATCCCCCCCCCTTTCATCTTGTTAGATAATTTGCTAGGGAAGTCAAAAGTCACTTTCTAACATCTTTTTAAACTTAATACTTTCCTTGAATTGCAGAGAGAGAAAGAGAGAGAGAGAATTTACTCCTGGCAAGGTCCTAAAAACTCATGCCAGACATACACAACCAGAGATTTTAGAACAGTTTCTTCCCTGTGAACTGGCCAAATCAGTTAGTCAGCAGATTTTCTAGGGGAATATTACATGCTTACATGCTTCCAGAGCCAATAGTCAAAATTCATTGCATGCACATTTGGCACCTGGTGAGCCAATCCTGCACCAAGTCCAACACGCACCTTCTCCGTGTCATTCTGGACCTGGAACTCTAGAATTGGACTCCTCTTTTGAAACTATTGACTGGGTGTTGATCTGGCATGCTAGAGATGCATGTATAGACTTGGGTGGTTTGGCCCAAAGAGAGGGCTACTTTTAGATGACGGGTCTTTGGAGACCATCTCATCCCTTTGTTAGGATCTGAACCTAGAATGGCAGTCTGCCCATTCCTGGGCTTGAGCCAGCTGTTCCCCTCTCCAAGCAAAGGATAATTTTGTGGTTGGGGTCTAGGTCAAAGTCTTGAGTTACCTTCTATCTGGAGAACCAAAATGATGGGACATTTTTCATCTGGACCCCAGAAAACCAGAAGAGCAAAGCAGAAAACTTATTTGCTCACCACTTAACTGTCCTGGGGCCTCTGAAGTAGGAGAGAGGCCTGTATCCTCCTCTCTCACTTATCCTCTTCTGCCCACAAAAGTGTGGGTAACATTTGGGAGGGCAGACCAGTCAGATGGGATGGCCCCAGGCCTGGGACTCGGAGCCTGGCCAGAGAAGAAAGGAGAGTTGTTATGATCAAAGCAAATAGAAGCTGGAGCGGGGGGAGAGTGTCACCCAGTTTCTGTAGGGAAAAGGTGATATATGTGTACATGGCAGGAATGTGACAGCCCAACATTCCCTTCTAGGAGCCGGTGATCTGAAAGGGAACTTTGGTCTAATCCCAGAGACAGCCTGTCCCCAACCAGCCTTGCCTAGATACCTTGCCTGTGGGAGTGTCCATGGGAGAGAAAGAGTTCCATTCTCTTTGCATTTTCATCTTCTAGCTGCCTTCCTACAGCTCCCAAAATTTTATCTTTGGAAAAATGTGGTGAATTCAGTGAAAACAAATTTGCCCCAAAGGGGCTTTTACAACCTAAGTAGACAGTTATGTTTAAGCAATGATTCATGCTTTGCTGGATTTTGAAAAATAGACAACATGATTTTGTGGAGAGATTTCTGTCCATAAATGTATTTTACCAGTACTTAACAACTTTTGAAACATCAATGCAGCTATATAGCTGCTATTTAAAAGCTAGCTACATCTTTTCCTTCAACTGTGAATTTTAGATTCACTGCTACCACAAAGTCAAAAGACACAAACTTGGGGACATATTTGCCACACATGGAGTAAAAACTATTAATTACTTTATATATAAACAGACTTACAAATCAATAATAAGTTGACCAATAATACAGTAGAAATTGGGCAAAGGAAATGGATAGATCACAGAAGTTAGTATAAGTGGCTTTTAAATATACAAAACTATGTGTACTTTCCTTTACAAAAAAGAAATGTAAAATTTAAACTGAAATATTTTAACCATTCAGACTTCAAAATCCAAAGTTTGGTAATGCATTGTTAATGAGAAAGTAGGAAAACGGGTATGCTCATCCACTGATGGTAATGTGAACTGGTACCTCTTTGTAAGAAATTTGATAATAAGGTTGGGTGCGGTGCACATGCCTTTAATTCCAGCCTAGGAAGGGAGACTGAAGCTAGGACTTGTTTGAGTCCGCAGGTTCAAGACCTGACTGGGACAACATAGCGAGACCTAGTCTCAAAAAAATAACTGGGTGTAGTGGCACACACCTGTAATCCCAGCTACCTGGGAGGCTGAGGATTGCTTGAGTCCATGGTACCCCAGGAAACACAGTGAGACTTGGTCTCAAAATTTTTTGATAATACCAATCAAAATGAAAAATGTACATATCCTATTAGTTATTTAAAACTATATAACAAAGTACCACCAAACTTAGTGGTTTACATACTGACAGTTATCTGGTTTGTGATTCTGAGTATCAGAAATTGAGGTGGGAGGAGCTAAATGGGGTAGTTCTCTGACCCACGTGGTATCAACTGAGTGGCTGACACTGGGAAGTCCACCTCCAATTCATCTTTTAGAAATTTATGCTAGAAATAGACATGAATGTGAACAAAGATGTATTAATACAAGATTACTTACTACAAATTTGACAATAGCAAAAGTCTTTATTAACCTAAAAGTCTATCAATAAGAGACTGATTATATAACCCCATTTACTATGGTCATGCTGTGGATAGCTATGTACCTATTAAAAGAATAGTACAGTTTTAGGTAGATGACCTCCAAGAAAACACTTAAAAAAAAATCAGGGTATAGAACTTTGAAAAGGTAGCTATAGGAAAGAAATGTCCCAGCCGGGTGTGGTGGTACGTGCCTTTAATTCCAACCTTGGGAGACTGAGGCTAAGGATCGCTTGAGTCCACAGGTTCAGGATTAACCCAGGCAATATAACAAGACCTAGTCTCTTAAAAAAAATGTGCCTATAAGCCCTTGACAATAAAACCCATGAAACAACACATGAAATTTAGCCCAGGCACATGTCAGAAAACACAGGGAGAAGGGCAGGACTGAAGTTGTGCACTGCTCCTCTTCCCATTCTATCTCTGGTCCTGTGTGAGTCTATATCCTGCATGGCAACCACATCTTACACTTCCTTCCTCTGGTCTTGGTTTTTGTCTCTCTCTCTCTCTCTCTCACTTTCTTTTTAATATATTTTTTTATTTTGATATTTTTTTGAGACTAGGTCTTGCTATTTTTGCCTGTGGAACCGCAGGCTCACTTTGCCCAGGGTACCACAGACTCAAGCAATCCCCAGCCTCAGCTTCCTAGGTAGTTGGGATTACAGGCATGGGCCACTATGCACAGCTATTTTTTGGGACTAGGTCTCACTATGTTGCCCTGAGAGGGACTTGAACTGCGATCCCTAGCCCCAGCCACTTCATAGGCTGACACTTACAGGCATGTGCCACCGTTCGCAGCTTCTTTTTAATTTTTTAAAATGACAGGCATATTGGGTAAAGGTGAAAGAAAAAAGAGACACCTTTATAGTCACAGGTGGACAGACAGACAGGGAGGGAGGGAGAGAGGGAGGGAGATGCTGCTGCTGCATAGTTATGGGCAGGCAGGAAAGCTGCCTTTGCCGGTGCAGAAAGTATACTTTCCCTGGCCTGTGAAAAGTCTCTGGAGCCAAACATCATGACATTGAATTTGGCCTTTATTGCTTATGAGCTACTTGACAAGTTATTTATTCTCTTAAAGATTGTTCTCACTTGAAAAAAATGGGTTGTAATGATATCTGCTTCTCAAAAATAACGTCGTACTTAGCACAGGGCCTGGCACAAAAGATATGGTTTTAGGGTTCAAACCATCGTCACATCACATCACCCAAATCCAACAAAGAGCAAACATCAAAGCAAGAACCCATGGAGACCTGTGAAGTGGGCAGCTGCTCTGGTGTGGTGACCCAAGTTCCAATTACAAGTGCCAAACCACATGGGATGGAGGTCGACCCCCTTCACAACCACCCACCCCTTGGATATTGAGGCCTGTGACTCTTACCCTGGCTAAGTTGAGTCTGAGGGGGTCTCTGTAAGAACTCTCCTAGGCCTGGGAAAGCCCTGAGATACTGAGGGTCACAGTCATCTCTTTGTGCCACAGGAAAAAAAAAAGTTCAATATGTATATGTCTTCATCCTCTCTACACCTGTCCCCTGGCAGCCACCAGCACTAAGGGAGACTCCATCTTTGCATTAATTTCCTTTCTTCTCCCTTCTAAGACTCTTAGAGCTTTTGCAATAGAGAAATGCCAAGGCCCTCTGATCAAGGACCACCAGGAATATACTTGATATAGAATAAATTGGATTTATTGCCTATTGTCATGAGGGGGAACACATTGCTGGGGCAACTACAGGGTCATGGGTAAGAGGGTGCTAGAAAGGACTTAACAGGATCTGAGTTTGTGTTACTGTGTTAATGACTTTGGTGAGAGTTAAAGAAGCAGGACACTTCTGTGTATTGGATGCTATTAGGAAGGAAGCAAAAGCAATTCTGTGATGTGGTATATTAATAAAGCTTGTCTAGAAAGAAGAATGACTAACAGGAAACTAAAGTTACGATTGGGAAAGACAGCAGTCAGTGTATTAGCCAGGAGAGAATGTTTTGTCATCTTTGTAACTTGAACGTTAGGCTTGTCCATGTCCAGATGTGCATAGAGGAGTCCCGTTCCTGTCTTAGCATATCACAGGCGACCTTGTTGAGGTTATCCTGAGACTTTGTGTGCAGGGACTTGGTTTCAGATGTTGGGTCACGTCCCAGCAATACCAGTGTCTAACTGATAGTACCAGTCAGACTCCTGGTGTCAGCGGCTGCTTTTGTTTCTCATAGGAGAGCAAGAAATAGAGAGGTGTCTGGGCAGGACTTTGGCTTTCTAGGAGCTAGGTAGAGGGTTTCCTAGCATGTGTGAGAGTACGTAAGGGCAGGCAGCTGGAGTGGAATAATAAGCATGATGGTGAAAAATGTCCACTTGATAGTTTTCAATAAACTTTTTTTTTTCAGAGACTAGGTCTCTCTATGTTACCCAGGGTTGTCTCGAACCCGCAGACTCAAGTGATCCCCAGCCTCAGCCTCCCAGGTAGCTAGCATTACAGGTGCATGCCACCACGCCCATCTCAATAGACATTTTTTTAAGTATAAAGTTTAAAGTATTAAGAACTGGAGCAATTTTGATGTGGCTTTTTGGTTGCCAGGCTTTGTTCCTGCTGTTACAATTCAAAACCCACTGTGGATCAGGGTCCTCACTTGCCAGGCTCTCAGAGTCAAGAGGATCTGAGCCCTTCTCTTAGCACAGCGCTCCAAGGTTTGGGTTGGAATGGGGTTTGAAGAGGCAGCAGAGCAAGAAGGGCGCTGGTCAGAAGCAAAGTGAAGCTCAGAGCAAAGCAGACCATTCCCCAACCCCACGGTCCCCAGCAAGCTTCAGCTCTCCCCAGGCTGAGTTGAGTCCAGGTGATTGCTACCAACAGAATGTCAGAGATGACAAGCTGGAGGCAGGGTTCCTCCAGCATGAGGGTTCTGTGAGGAAGCGAGGCCAGCGCACTCCAGTAGCAAGGCTCCTAGCCCCTTCTAGGAAGGGGGCATTTCTTGACAGAGCCGTTATTCATAAGATGGAGGTTTGGAACGTGGGGGTAGGGGAGGCAGACAAGAGCTGCGAGAGAGCACAGTGGCAGATGAATACAAAGCCTGCTTTGAAAAACGGATATCCCCAAAGGGGAGAGCCAAACTTGAGCCTGTGAACCCCATCCGGGACATAAGGGAAACGCACAGCGTCCAGCACTTGAAGGACCCACTGCGGGCAGCTGCAATCAACAGGCAAGTCAGCACTGTGCCTTGCTCTAGGCGGCCAGTCAAGAGGACCACGACTGTGCCAGGTAGTGGGAGAAATGGAAAGAGGGGACACAAAAATGGGAGACAATGGGAGGTAAGAGGGAATCGAAGACCTCGAAGCGTTTGGGAAGTGGGGATCTGGAGAAAGAGTGGATCCAGGGGTGCTTTACCATCCAAGTTGCACTCAGAGGGGCTGTTTAGGGGCTGGCCTACTGGTGAACTGAGGACCCGACCTGGATTTTCCCGCTGAGGGAATTGTCCGGGCGGGTGATCAGGGCCCTGAGTCCCGGTGGGCGTGGAGGAGCCGCGTGGCCGGCTGCGCTGGGCTGGGTGGGCGGGAGCCCTTCCTAGCCTTAAACTCCAGTCTTGTACCGGGTGGAGAAATGAGTGCGTCCAACCCCCGGACCCTGGGCGGACACCACGAAGGGGTGGGCGGCTCCTGGGGCAGCACCGGCGCTCCCGCCCCTGGTGGCTGGACGTGGCGCCTCCCCTGCAGCTGCGGGAGCCTGGAGGTGGGGTCCGAGCGGAGCCGGGATTCTGATGTCACCGCGGCTACCGGCTGCCGGCTTGGGAGCTCGTCTGGCAACGCGGTCTTTCAGGTACCCAAGAGGCAAGGGCAGACAGCGGAATCGCACTAGGGCGGGTCCAACGGCGCAGGGCCCGGGAGGAGCCCCACATCGAGAAGACTGGATGCGAGGTGGGGGGTTGGGGGGAGGGTGTTGGCCGCGGCACTGGGGCCCGAGCGACCTTAGGTCTGGAGTTGTCTCATTCTGTGCGAAATCTGGTCTGCACTACTCAAACGGGGCCTTGGAGAGAGAGAGGTGGCGGGGAGGAAGGTGGCGCGGACCCAGCAGCTGCCAGAGCTGCTGGAGGAGCGCTCCATGCCGGCTAGGCACGCAGCGGCCACCCGACCGCTATGCCCCTCCTCGGACCACCGAGACACTGGAGAATCCTGGCTCACCCAAGCCCGCACTGGTCCCTTGCAGGCACACTAAACTCTGCTCACCCAAAGGTGAACCCAGCAGGAAAGGCCGAGGAATGCGTCGGCCAACAACGGCCATCTGCCCTCTGGGCCTCCCTGGAGCCCAGCCCTGTGCCATGTAACTCTGCCGCCCCCTGCGGTAGCCAGACCCGTTCCCGCCCTTGGACTGGAAGTTTGAAGTCCCAGGTATGTGGTCCGTCCACGCTCCCCGAGGCGGGGGGTCGCCAGCACCCTGCATTCCCGGAGCAGGTCACGCAGCCAGACCACTGCCCAGCCAGATCTAGTCCGGGGTGCTGGGATTCAGACCTAGAAACTCGGTCTAGTAGGACAGTCAGAGGAAGGTGGGGACTGCATAGAGGTCAGATGGGGAGGTGACCTTTGAGGAATGATCAGGAATGGTAACCCCTGATCATTGCTGAGTGTTTGCACATTATTTGAGGTTTTCGGCTTCTCTGGTCACCTTGTCAGGGTCCGCGCCTGTTGTTTTGAAGTGGTTTTATCTTCCTCTGCATCCCCAACAACCTCTAACCAAAAACGTGGATCTGACTGCTGGCCTGGTATCCTCTGCTGAGGTCCAGAACCACACCCCAACTTCCCAAATGCTTGCCAGATCTGCCCCAATCCTGCAAAACCCACAGGACCCAGACTGGGTGAGCAGTGCTCCCCTTGGCTAGTCCCCATCCCAGCTTCCTCCTTTTTGAAGCTGCTGCTGCCAAGTCTTTGACCCCCAGCTCTGAACACCGAAGTCATCAGTGTCCTTTCCTTCCCTTGCTGTTTCATTCAGGTGGTGAGTATATCTCAAATAGCAACCTCTCCCTGCCCTCCTATGCAGGGTCCCAGCCTGGTGGGTTTCTAGGAGAGAGTCCATGCTGCTCTCCCTTGCCTGGTGAGACTGAGCAAAATGTGTGCAGAGTTCTTTGTGTTCCAGTCTCTGGACGTGTGTCCCATGCAGGCGCTGACCAGCCCAGCCCATAGCTGGCCCCTGTGTAGATGCTAAAAGTCCTGGGATGTGGTCACCCTCAAAAGTGGGGGCTGGAAATAGCTCCCTATAACCAGGCTAATGTGAAAACTTTTTTTTTGTACTGAGACCCCCCTCAACCCCCAAATGCATGTCTGAAACCTAACCCAGCAGGTTCTAGAAAGCACACAGTGTGAGCATACTGCATGAGTTTCAACCTACTGGCACCATGGCTGCAAAGGCATCCTCCAGACAAATTAGGGCCAACAAGAAAACAGAAAAATGCACATTCTTATTGTTCATGCTAGCCATTTTCATTTAGTGAATGCAAAAGCCTTTGTCAATATAGTAAGTCACAAGTAAGATAACTTCCAAGGTCTTTCTGTGGGAAACATGTTTGTATTTGAACAGCCACCTGTGTCTGTTGATGCAGCAAGCCATGAGCTAGCACGAGTGGCACAAGCCAAGGCAGACAGTCCTCCGAAGCCTGGCTCAGAAGACAATGAGACAGCCGGGTGCAGTGGCGGGCCCCTGTAATCCCAGTTACCTGGGAGGCTGAGGCTGGGGATCACTTGAGTCCGCGGGAATGGGATTACCCTGGGCAACAGAGTGAGGCCAAGGCTCAAAAAAAGAAAAAAAGAAGAAGGCAGTGAGAGAGAGGAGTGGTGGTTGGGTAGCTGTCCTCCCAGCGGCTGCTGCTCATAGCCTTCTAGTTTTCCTGAAGCCAGAGAGAGGTCCCCAAACTGAGGCTGAGAACAGACTTTGGGCTGGTGGTGTTCGGAGGCCTTCTGAGAGCCCCTGCTGGGAATGTTGCAGGTGCTGCCTCTAAAGAAAATCATATCCTTCTATCACTAACCTTCCCACCTGTTCAACTGAGCTGCAGCATCTCGGGTCTCAGGGAAGGAGGTGACCTCATGAGGGTGACCCTGACCCCTGACTAGTGTCCAGGAGGCTTAGATGAACCTGTTTTTCATCCCCCACCCCACCTGTTGGCCACCCTCCTCTTTCTTCCCCACCAAGAAGCTCAGGAGCAAGCCCCACCCCCTTCAGTCCCCACACTCTCTAGGGAGCACCAGTTTCCTGAGATCCAAGCTGCTCTCACCCCTGACCCAGGTACTTCCACCCAACTCTTCTCCATGGTCCCCCTTCTGCTACTGGGGAGACAATGATTTCTTGCCAGTCCTGCTCCAAGCTCTTGCTACTGTATGGGTAACCTGGTCTGTCCATGGGGCCACCTGCCTCCTCCGTGCTATCCCCTTGCCCAGAAGAGCAGTAGGCAGGGGGGACATGTTGGAAAAACCAGAAGGGCCCTCTTCCTTGCCCCTGTAGGGATGAAAAACTGTCCCTACGTGTCCCTGCCAGTCCGTTCGTTCCCTTGCCATCCAAGTATTTCTTCAGGACTAGATTCCAGGCACTGAGGATGCAGAGCTGTGGGAGTGGCCAGCCTGTCTTCAGAACCTCAGGGTTGGGAAAAGGAAGAGAAAATCAAAAGCAAGCCCGAAATTGTAATGTAGGGTAATGAGTTGTGAGGGGGGATGCTCAGGACACTGTAGGGATCCCAGAAGGTCAGCCCTGTAGGAACCCTGCAGGAGAAGCAAGAGCTCCGGACAAAGAGGGTGAGCCCGTCGTGCCTAGACAGAAGGCAACGTCTCTGAGGCAGGGACCCTATTATTCTGGAATCTACTAATAGTTTGAGGGAGGATGGGTGCTGCCACTGCCCACAGTGGGGGTAGTTCAGACTTTGTTGGAAGGGTCAGGGAGCTGGGAAGCAGGGGGTAAACTGGCTTTCAGCAGGATTTGCTTGTAGAAAGTTGACTCTGGCTGCAGTAGGCTGGAGCCAGGCCCAGATTCCAGGCAGAGTGCAGGTTCCACACAGCTCTAGCCAGCCGTGTGCCCCTGGGCAGATCATTTTCTCCTCAGAATCTGTGTCCTTATCTGTAAAATGCAGACAGCAGTTGTGAGGATCAAGATGAATATTCATATAATGCACCTGGAGTGTAACTGGCACAGAGGGAGAGAGGAAGGGTGTGAAGCTGCCTTGACCTGGGTCTTCCCACCTCCTTTCTTGAATGCCCTATGATCTCGGAACCTTCTAGACCACTGTTTATGAGAGAAAGATCTCAGGGAGAAACTGACAAAGCTGACAGGAAGCAGTTTGGGTGGGGCAGGTCTGGGGAGAACAAGAGTATGGGGACATTCTCAGCACTCCAGGAGGTACCGGGAGAGGCTGGGGTTTCTGGCCTGAAGAACCTGGGTGGGGCACTGGGCTGGGGGCCAATTCCTTCCCTTGAGCTGAGCCCCCCAACTTCCACAGTTGCTGCCCAGGGCTGGTCTTACTACACTAGCTACCCCTGGGGTGTGGGAGCCACACTAAGGACCATGTGACAAGGGAGGGGAACGCATGTTGGAGCTGCAGGCATTCTAAGCCCTGAGCTGAGTTCCTCGCCCACCACGCCACCTGTGTTCTTCCAGGCCCCACGGGGTTTGTCAGCGTCGGCAATCACCCCTGCGGTATGGAGGCCCTAGGTCCTGGGAGCCATAGCACCACCTCCCCAGCCTCGGCCACTCGCAGCCAGGACCCGAGGCAGTTGTCCAGCCGCACCGACTCGGCCTACAGCTCCTTCGAAGCAGCACCCGGTGGTCCCGAGCCGTGCCCGCCGCCATCGCCTGGGGCCGCCCGCCTGCCTTACCTAGACTTGGACTATGTGCGCGTGGTGTGGGGCGGTCCGGCGCCCACCGCGGCCGCTCGCACATCCCCACAGCCCCGGCCCGCGGCGGCTGCGTGCAGTGGGCCGCGCCCCCCACACGTGCAGGGACCCCCAGGGCTGCTCAGCCGGCAGACCACCCCGCTTCTGTACGCGCTGGCCGCGGAGGCCTCGGTGCTGGCCTCCGAGCCGCCCAGCCCACCGGCCTCGAGAGCCGCCTACCGCCAGCGGCTGCAGGGCGCCCAGAGGCGGGTGCTCCGCGAGACGTCCTTCCAGCGCAAGGAGCTCCGCATGAGCCTGCCCGCCCGCCTGCGGTCCGTGGCCACCGTGCGGCCCCCCACCGCTCACACGCGCTCCGCCTCCCTCAGCCACCCGGGCGGCCAAGTGGAAACGGCGGCGCGCGCTGGGGCGCCAGCGCCAGAGACCAACGACCCCGGGCACCTCGCCAACCAGCAGCGAAAGTGGTGTTTCTCGGAGCCAGGGAAGCTGGATCGCGTGGGGCGGGGCGGTGGGTTGTCAGGGGAAGGCTTGGCTGAGTTCTGCTCTAGCTCCGGCCTCCCCAGCCTTGAGCCCCAGAAGCTGCAGCACCAGACCCTGGCAGAGATCAGATGGCTGCCCGAGAGCAAGCGCGAGGGCACCGAGGACCCAGAACCCGGGCCCTTGAAGTTTGGCATTACCTACAGGCCTGCCACCCGGAGTAGGAGCGCTTCAGGGGAAATCTTGGGTTTCTGGGGAGATGGAGGAGGGGCCATGCCCATAATCCAGGTATGGAAGATAGGAGCTACAGGTTTAGCGGGGGGAGACACCTGCTAAACTGATACGTTAAGATACATTTTATTCAACTGTGAATTCCAGGCTGTTCCTCAAGGAGCAGAATCCTCCAGACCACTGTTTCAGACCAGGCTATCAAGGTGAGAGACATGGGTCACTCTGGAGACTGAAGCTGGTGGGAGGCATGTGTCACCACGTTCTTGCTCAAGAAAGGAAGGGGGCTCTCACCTCCCCTTATCTGAGCTTTCTGATTTCCCAACAACCCTCTGTTTCTCTGGTGCACCACCACGAGCTTCCACCCTGTCACTGTGATCACTATGGAGTCTCTGCTTCCAGGTTTCCCACACAGAAGGAGGTTGCAGTTGTGTGTCCTGCAAAGGACCCTCACAGTGACCCCCCTGACGATGAGAAGAGGGTCTCAGAGACTTGTGTTCTGTCTGCCCGGCTCCCTTCCCTTCCTGATGATGATGTTTTCTTGGAAGAAGCCCCGGTGGGCAGAGTGGGATCACCTGCAGATTCCCATGTCCCCCTGGGGCTCCCAACCAGGTGATTCCCTCTTAATTGCAAGCAGATTCTACACACACCTACAAAATGCTGGAAGGGAACTCTCCTGGGATTCCAGGTGGGGGTTGTTGGGAGGTAATCCTTGGAAGCCTCTATTCTCTGCAGCCATCTGATTCCATTTCTTTTCCACCTCCAGGGTCCAGGCCTCCCCCCAGGAGTACAGAGCAGGCTTGGGTCAAAGGGCTGACGAAGCTCTAACCCCCCCAGAGAACACCTTCCCTAAGTGCCCAGGGACTGCAGGTGCAGGTGACTACTGGCAGGAGTTAACTGGTTCTGTGGATGTCTCCAGGCCAACATACTATACCGCCCCTGAGACTACAGATGGTGACCTCCCAGTCGTCGACTCCACTGGACTGCTGACTACTGACCCCCCTGCAGCTGCAGAGAGTGCCTGCCTCACACCTCTTCCAGTGGGGGCCCTGGGACCTCCAGGCTGTGATACCCCAGGACCACCTGACCACACTGCCCTGCCCTGGGGCATTGATCACCCTGGCACCAGGCCAACGTGGCCCAGTTCCCCCCTCGAGAAGCTGGTTCAGGAGCTGACCAGACTGGACCCCTCTCTGAATGACACTCTCACCTCCTACCCCAGCCCAGAGCCACCAGTGGCCCTGCTAGATGGGCTGATTCCCGTCGCTGAAGTCTGGGCTGCCATGAGGTCAGCCTGTGGGGAGGCTGGGACGTATGCTGCTGTCACTTCCCAGCCCGGGTGAGTGAGGGCCACCAGGGACTCCGGCGATTTTTAGGCCCCTGCATTCTGAGGCAGGAAACTCTAGAAAGCTCTGGTTTTGTCCCCAGGTCCCACCTATTTAGCTCTAGCCAGTTCCTGTCAACTCCTCACAAAGATTCAAGGTCTGAAAATCTTAGCACGCACCCTGTGCCTGACCAGCCCCTTGGCCATGATCTCCCCGAGCTCAATAACAGCGTTCAAGCCAAGAAAGTGAGTGTGGAGTGTGTGGCTGCAGGTCGGGTGAGCAAAGAGCCCAGAGTCTGCGCGGGCAGGTCAGCGGCAGGAGGCTTAAGTACCTATGCCCTGCCTGTAGGTGGAGCTAGTCAGCCTCCTCCAGAAGATGCTGGGGGACCTTCACGGAAAGCAGGAGCGGCTGCAAGTGGTGGCGCGGGCGTGGGCCAGGCGTGGGGCTGCTCTGGAGGCCGCGGTGGGCCGGGCCTGCACGCCCCGCGAACAGGAGCGCTTCAGCCGGTTCATGGTCGACCTGGAGCGTGTGCTGGGACTCCTGCTGCTGCTGGGGAGTCGCCTGGCCCGCGTGTGCAGCGCACTGAGCCGAGAGGGCCCAGACAGCGACCCGGACGAGCAGGTAAGTGAGCTTCAGGCTGGGAGACAGCGGGAAGGTGAGGAGTCTGTGTTCTGACTTGGGCTGTCCGCGGGCGGCGGCACCCTGGCCTGGCTCACTGCACCCTCTCCCTCTGGCTCCAGGCCTCCCTACTGCAGCGACTCCATCTCCTGCAGCGACAGCAGGAGGATGCCAAGGAGCTGAAGGAGCACGTGGCCCGGCGCGAGCGGGCCCTGCGCGAGGTGCTCGCGCAGGCGCTGCCGGCCCAGGAGCTGCGCGCCTACTGTGCTCTGCTGGCGGGGAAAGCGGCGGTCCTGGCCCTGCAGCGTGGCCTGGATGAGCGTGTGCGGCACCTTCAGGACCAACTGGATGCCGTCAGGAGTGACCTTGGTCAGCGACCCTCACCTCCCTCACCTCCTGGACCAGCCTGGGCCCGAGGGACCTACCCTCCCCATAAAGCACCTGTTCCCTCTCCACTTGACTAGGGGTGGTGGAAATGGGGAGCATTGCCTCTGGTTCTCACCCACACAGAGGCGACCCCGGTTTAGTCCTTAGTCGGAGCTTTCCTTTTGGGGTAGAGAAGATGCAGGCGGGCCTTCCCCGGAGTACTCCTTACAAGTATGCTCATGCAGTCTTACCAAGTCTCATGCGTTATCTGGTAATGAGTTGATGGATTTAAGAAACACAAACCTCTTCGTGAATCTTATTTTTTTGTTTTGTTTTGAGACTAGGTCTCACTATATTGCCCAGTGGACCGCAGACTCAAGCAATCCCCAGCCTCAGCCTCCCAGGTAACTGGGATTACAGGCGCCCACCACGGCGCCTGGCTGCTTTTTCAAGACCGAGTCTCACTATGTTGCCTGGGGTAGTCTCGAACCCGCAAACTCAAGCGATCCCAAGCCTCTTGCCTCCCAGCGCTTGGACAACAGGAGCACCACCAAGCCCACCCACAAACCACTTTGTGTGATGAGAAAGGGGCTCCAGGGCTGGGTGAAAGGAGAGGAGACAAGTCGAGGAAAACTCAGGGTGCAAAGCAGCCTTTTTATCAATAAAAATTAATTTGAGTATCATTTGTGTCTCCTGTAGCATAGCTTCAGGGAGGATCTCATTCTCCTGATACAGATGCCACCCTGTCTGACTAGGCAGAAGTGGGATTTGTGGAAGGACCTCAATCAGGTCTCGGAATTGCTAGGAAGACTCCAGAACCAGACTTGAAAACAGAATGGATGGGGTGGATGCTAGACACTCAACTGCACGGCCACCACCCTCTAATTCCAGTGACTGCATGACTATCACAAAAGCCGAGGTCTCATGGACTGAATACAGCTCTTGCTGATTTTCCAACTTCAGCAGTGGAGGTGGGGTTACAGCTTCCCTTACAAAACTCCTTATCAGAAATGGTCTCCAATGTTTTGTTCCTTAAACACCCTGATAAATGACCAGTTCACTTGGATAGTTGGGGACATTCACTTCAAGATTCAGAACTTTCTTGTTTTCCAATTGTTATGAAAACTGAGTTTACCCAGTTCTTTGGAAACTTCATGGGTTCAGCCAGACCTGAGGGGGTGGGGCAGTTGGAAGAGCTGAAATGAGTCCTGAAGGAATGTGGAGTCTTCCATGTGGGCCTGAGGACCTGGAGAAGCAGCTTTGCTTATGTGCTAGAGAGAAAATCTGGGAGTGGGATGGTTATGAAACACAGGTGACACTCTCCCCTTTATTTGTGCATCAGTCCTGTATCTACTGAGTTCATGATCTCCAGTATACATGTGAAAATCTACTTTATTATTTGTAACTGCAAATGTCAGGGGCAAGACATTGTTCATCAAACAAGTATATTTTTGGAAATTGGGCAAACAAAAAAGCATGTGTGTGTGCGTGTGTGGATTTAAAACCAACTGACCTCAAAGTGAGAAATCTCTGCTGCTGGACTTGTTTTCTGATGCATATTGTCACTAAGTGCAACTGGTTGGGAATTTTAAATGGTCATATTCACACCAAAAGCATTCGTTTTAACAGTTGTGCTATTGAGCACGGAACAATGCTCACATTGTGCCTTTTTATAAAAAACATATGGGGTTCCTGCTGAGGCACTGGTTCTGACATTATGCTTTGCTTTACTTCTTTGAACACTGTGGGTGGAGCCTCCGATTCAAGGTCCTCGTGTAGGAGACGGTTGATTGGAGACACATTTGGAATGGAATTTACTTACTTATGCCTTCTGCTCTGCATGGTCAGTCTCCACTGCATCCCCCCATTGTGGTATTCCGAGAAACTCAGTGACCGGCAGGCCAGTGGAAATTGTCTCAGACAAAGACCTCCCAGGCCAGATTGGGCATGAGAAACAGCAATGGCATTGTCCTATTAAAATGAAGTTTGATTCTGTTCTGGGTTTTCCCATGGGGAAATATGTCTTCTGTTCTTATCCCTTCCAGGGGAACCCCTAAAGTACGGTCACACTTCCTGTGCCTGCCCTTCCATCTAACCTCTGCCTCCTTCTAGCCCCAGTTTATTTCCCTTCCACACCATATGCCCATAGAGAGCAAGGATGAACTCAACATAGGAGTTCTTTATTGGCACCACAATCTGAGACTCCGAGGGGACCAGAAGCCTGGTGAGTGCCAGCCTCCATGACACCGCCGGCAGAGGGCACTGTTCTCCTTAAGATAGAAGTTGCTACCTAGACCACCACCAGCAGCGGCCCTGCTACCGAGCCCTCTAGACTCAGCTGAGGCAAACCCTGCTGAATTCTATCCCTGCTGGGCCTGCAACCTTTTTGCTTCCGTAGGAAAGAGACTCTGACCAACCAGCCACGGGAAGTCAGGCTTGCTCTCGCTAGGCCTTGGTTGGAAAGTTGTTTGTTAACGAGAAGAGAGCAGGAGGGAAGCCGGGGGTGGTATTCTCAAGTATCAGTATCAAAAAGAACCGTACTTAGTTCCTCAGTGGAAAAGAGGGCTACGTGGGTCTCTGTTTCTATGTGGGGTTTCTGCCCTTATCTCAAGCTGTCTGCGTGCCTTTTCGCTGTTCCAGCCCCCAGCCCCGATGCTGCCAGCGTCCTCCGGCATTGGAGAGCTCAGGCTTCAGGCTGGGGTTGTTGCTGGGCAACAGGCAGCCCCGTGGCCGCCTCCCCCGCTCGCCTCAGCCCGCCCCTGCTGCTCCTCCTAATATGGATTTAATTAGTGCACTTTTTACCTTCAGACTGTAAATTGGAAACGGAGTCGGGAAGCAACGTCTCAAGCCCGCGTGCAATCTGTCTCATGCAGCCAGCTAGGAACACCACGTACCACCGTGGTGGCTGGGCAAACCACAGGGAGCCCATTAGGCACCAATCGCGGTGCTCTTCATTCACATGCATGTAAATTAGAAGCCTGAGAGGAAATTTGGGTCGAACTTGGTCGAAGACAGGCGAGGAGGTGAAAGGGGCGGGTGTGTGTGTGTGTGTGTGTGTGTGTGTGTGTGCGCGCGCGCGCGCGCGTCTGTGTGTGTGCGCGCGCACTCAGCAGCTATTGCTATAAAGCTGTCTTCCCAACCACCGCTCACTCTCACGGTTGCAGTTTACGTGGTAGCAGTGGATATTTACCTGTTGCCTTTGAGAGTTCAATCAGCACCGACTTCCCACGTGGATGAGTTCCTTGGCCCTGGAAAAACGAGCCTGGATCTTTCTGTCTCCATTTCCCCATCTCTCTCTCTCTCTGCCTCTCCCCTTGCCCCTTGGCTTCCTTTTTTCTGCTAGCCTTTGGGCTTTTCTGAGGGCAAC